>GL501519.1:2665221-2676245 GCA_000149185.1 Mayetiola destructor
TCTCTCTCTCTCTCTCTCTCTCTCTCTCTCTCTCTCTCTCTCCTCCCCCCATCTCACTGATGTATTTTATGTCGTTTGATTTCGGGAATGTCTTATTGTTTGTATCATTTCATCTCCGAATTACTCTTGATGCACACATACACACAAATAATTCATTTGAGTGGGTCTAAACTTTCGAGCGTGAAATCATCCGCAGACAACTTATTGCCGTTTATGGTACTATTGTTATTTATATTGCTGCCGTTATTGTTGTTGAAACTCTAAATTTTGATAATTTCAAATGAAACATTAAAAATAATATTGAAGAAAATCGGAAAAAAGGAATTATTTCGATATTGAGCAAAATTTATAAACTAAACATTTCCGAACTATCGAACTTGATAAAACGACACATGCAAACAATTTTGAAATTGTATTATTTTTAAAAATCAATGATCAAGATCTGATTTTTATTTTCAATAAAAATTATTGTTTAATTGTTCGATAATAGCCAGACAATAAAGAGAAAAATTAGTTACTGAGTTTTATTTTTCGAAAAGTGCAAAGGAAAGGAAAATGTGGGTGTGTGTGCATACATATGCCATTGTCCGCCACCGGAATCATTGAATCTACTGAACACCGTCACCACCACTATCTTTCTGCTACGGTTTTATTTATTCTATTTTAAACATCAACAGAGACAAAATCAAAATGCTTTCATTTTTTTACTTTTAATTTTTAAGCAAAAATTTCATGTTATCCGAATTTTCAAATGACGTTATTTTATTGTAAAATTCATGTCTACTCTTTGTTTTTCCACCCAAATTGAATTCACTGAAAGCAGCATTAGCCATATCCTTGAACAAATCACTTGAAATCTCCTTTTTCATATTTTTAGTTGGACCTTTATTATTATCATCACCGGATAATGAATCGTTGTTCAATAATTCATTTTCAATGTCATTTTTTAGGCTGGCATATATTTCGGCATTTGGCGAAAATTCGATGCGATTCAATGAAAAATTCAATTCATTTGTTTGGCCCCAGCCACTGTCGTTGGCTGAATTAACAACAAATGGATTGAATACGGCACTGAATTGATTTTCAATTTCCGTGTATGAACCATTTTTGGCTAGACTTGAACTGTCAAAATCTTTCATGCTGAAACTATCATGTGGCATTGTTGAATCGTTGAATGGATTTGGTGTCTTTGTTGCTGTACGATATGAATCATTTTCGATTTTCAATCCGTCATTTGATTGAATGCCAACGCTACATTTTGCTAAATTGAACGAATCATTCACCGACACCATAACGCTCTGATGCACCTTAAAGTTTTTTTTTTTTTTTTTGGTAAATTTGTGCAGTTACGATAAGATTCATCAGTGGCAAGTGATAGATTTAAATAAATATATTATATTAAAATACATAGGCACTACGAAAACAATGAGTCGAAATTTGAAATGTTAAATTAAATGTTAGATGTTGAAATGAACACATTAGATGTTGAAATATAAAGCGAATATTAAGTCCATGTGATTACGAAATAAGTACCAACGATAAAAATGTGATTAATATGAAATATGAATGCTAAATGAATCAACATAAGCATAAAAATGCTGGTGAGTATGTATTTGACATGAAATGAATATATATTCAATACTTACATCAAATGGGCTCGAATGCAATGGTTGATCAAACGGTGTTGATCCAAACAAATCTTGATTTGTAGTTGCATTTCCATTGCGTCGGGGAATTGACGCTTTTGGCGGTGGAGCCACTTAAAATCAAAACAAAAAATGGTCAATTTCTATGAACTGTATCAAATGTCAAGCATCTATACATCGGCTACTTACATAGTGGTGGTGTTTTTAGTGTAGCAACACCATTAGTGCCCGTACCATTCGTTGATTCATTCAACATGGTATTATTTGAATTCATAGCAAATAATTGTTGGCCAACCGATGTTTTTGGTGGTTCAAAACCAAAAAATGATTCCGTTGTACTTTTATCCGATGAAAAAATTTCATTTTCATCAGCTCGAGGATCAAAATCACTATCTGAATCGGAATTCAATAAAAGACCTTCCAGTTTTGTTCCAACCGATGGTTTCAATGCATCCAATGTTGAGCTTATTTGGTTTTGGAGATTTCGTGGTGGAACAATTGGTGCGAAATGTTTATCGGATGTTTCTATCAATAATTGATCATCATTGTTGGGTGACGACACATCGATGCCTGTTAATTAAATTCAATTATTACAAATTTTTCTCTTCAAATTTCAAATACAATTGTTTAACATGCAAAATGTGTCAACTGACCTAAATCAGGAGTGTTACTTCCATTGATATTTGCCATATGGTTACCGATTCCATTTTCTGGTTGTGGCATTTCTAAAATATCACGCAATCCATAACGTAATAAAATGCGATCCAAATCGTTTTTCGGAATAATTTCCGATAAATCCTTCAAACGTTGACGATACGCACTCAACTGTTGTTCTAAAATTTTATTTTGAGACTGTATTTTGATCACATCACCACCTTTGCCACTGTCACTAACAAAACGCCTGTAATTAAATAGTCAAATTGTATTCTTTAACAAATAACAAAGAAATGCATTTGTAATTACTCACCTGTATGCTAATTCAAATGCTTGGCCAATAGTTAACGTGATGTCAGAAGCCAATTTACTCGATATGAAGACAAAACATTCGTGTGTCTCCTCACCACGATCAGACGAATCATTTGGCACATTGTTTTGGTTATTTTTGGCAATAAAACTAAAAACAAAATGTCATTTTAAATTGGCGTGATGTTGAAGGTTTATTATTGTTAAGGTGATGATTCGAAATCAATTATATCAAATACCTGAAAAACTTTTTAACACCTTTTTCATCAGCACAATATGAAATGTTATGCAATGGAAATTGATGCAAAATTTTGCCTCCCCGTGGTTCCTATTACAATTGATTGACGGATTTTATTTAAATAAGTAAGCAGTATTCAAATAAGTATTTTGCCATAAACATTTCACTTACTTGAACGGCAACCCCATCAACGCTGATTGTAATTTCAACTTTTTTCGTTTTGACGTTGAAGCCGGATTCAGCTTTCTTCATTTGCTGTGAGAATTGCAAGCGTCGAATTGCATCCTTAACTGTTTCTATTCCCTTCGCTTGATCCACTGACGTGCAGCCCAAAAACTGAAAATAATCACAAACCAATGTAATTGAATTTCTTCCAAATATTCGATTTAATTCATATTTTCAATTGATTTTAAAGAGAAAAGTTAACGGTTTTCTTTTATTTTAATGAATTAAGTAATATCCAACTCATGATGAAATAAATTTGCATTGTCAAGTTCATAATTCCCATGTGAAAGCGCGGGAACATTTTCAATTTTTTTATTTTTTTATTTTTATTGTCATTTTTTTTCTTATCTGAATGCTAACCGAAGTAGCGCAACCAATTTCCTCTCTTAACCAAAAAGACAATTTCCTTATTACTTTATAACGAACCGAATGCTGTAAGTTATTTTCAGTTTATTGTAGGGGGCTGTCACTTTTAATTGAATTGAATTCAATTCTAACATTATGATGTTTAAGTTGCTTATTCCATTAGCAGTCGGCCCCTGCCAATCAATACGAGAATGTATCATGTGAGGCATTCAACAGTGAAAAATTGTGGTTCCGAATAATTTCGTTTGTGTGACGGACAATTTTCTATCTTATCAGCCACAATTGCTGACTGAAAAGCAAAATATTATTATTATTTAGATTAGGGACAACAATTCGTTCATTTGACATGTTCCTAATAACAAATAAATAAGTATCATGTACAAAAATGAAAAAAAGAAAAAAGAAGAATTTATGTCATGCAGTGCATGTTTAAAGTTCTCGTTGTTGTTATTATAGCTGTTGTTGCGTGTTAGTGATTGTTTTTAGTTCTTTTCGTAACACTTTCGACTTATTTTGGTTTTCACAAGATTCGATTATCGTAAAAACTTTGAATTCGTTGGTGCTGTTATCAATTTGATAATTTTGAGAACAGCAATGATTGAGCATCGTTGCTTATGCCAAAAACCAAATCTTTTCCTGTCATTCTTGTTTGTATGTGTTCATTTTTCAATTAAGAGATAAAAATTTGTCTATAAAAAGATAACAACAAAGCTAGATGATTATGCTCAATTGTATTCAGTTTGAAAACAAACGCCGTTCCGTAAAGTTTTAAATAGAATTATCGAAAAGTGGAACATTTTTGTAATACTAAAAATTTTCAAAACAATTTATACATTTAATAAATTCAATTAATTTGAATTAAATTAAATATTAAGCTGAATAATGGCGTGTCACTTGAAGAAAACAAATTCAACAACAGATTTTGAAATTGCACCACCAGAATGTTTGTCAAAGCCGATGTTTGTTCGTGACAAACGTTTACTGGGTGCTGGACCATCAAATCCACCGGCTCAAGTATTGAATGCATTAAGTTTGCCAGTAATGGGCCATTTACATCCAGAAACATTACAAGTATGTGATTATAAATTGTCAGTCATTTCATGCATTGGCCCATAAGTGTAAATATTTTCTATTTGTGTTTATTGAAACAAATTATTATTGTTTATAGATTATGGATGATATAAAAGAGGGACTCAAATATATATTCCAAACGAGAAATCCATTGACATTATGCATTAGTGCAAGTGGTCATGGTGGTATGGAAGCCGCATTATGTAATTTAATTGAAGAAGGTGATGTTGTATTGTGTGGTGTGACTGGTTTATGGGGTAGACGAGCTGGCGATATGGCATCAAGATATGGTGCCGATGTACGTTATATCGAAACTGGTTCCAATGACATTATATCAATGGACCTCTTAAATGATTATTTCGAGGTTCATAAGCCGCAGATATTTTTCATCACACAAGGTGATTCATCGACAGGCACACTTCAACCAATAAAAGGGATCGGTGAATTATGTCACAAGTAATTAATTGTTGCATTCAATTGTTTATTGTTTCATTCTAAATGTTTTGACCATTTGTCACATTTTTGTTCATTTCAAAATCAAAAAAAAAAAAAAATAAAAGGTACAATTGTTTGTTGGTCGTTGATACCGTTGCTTCACTGGGAGGGACACCATTTTTCATGGACAAATGGCTTGTAGATGTCGTTTATACGGGCTCACAAAAAGTACTTGGCGCTCCGCCCGGCTTAGCACCAATCTCATTTGGACCACGGGCCATTACAAAAGTTTTAAATCGCAACAAAAAAGTTCCGGTTTATTATTGGGATATTATGCTTTTGTCGGAATATTGGAATTGCTTCGGAAAACCCAGAATGTATGTTTAAAAAGAAGTTGCCTTAAAGCAGTTTTCCCATTTTTTTTTAGCTCTTGTCCTTTTGTCCAATGATTCAACTAACGATTAAAATAAAACGCTTTTTTTCCGAATTACTTTAGCTATCATCACACCATTTCAAGCACACTGTTGTACGGTTTGCGAGAATCATTGTCACTGATTGCCAAAGAAGGCTTAGAAAATGTAATTGTACGTCATCAGCGAGCAGCCAAAGCATTACACGGTGGTCTTGCTGAGCTTGGGCTACAATTATATGTCAAAGATTCCAATAACCGTTTACCAACAATTAATGCGGTTAAAATATCACGCGAGTATGACTGGATGAAATTAGTTGAGATTGCTGCCAATAAGTAAGTTTTGTGATTGAAATTAAAACGAATGTTTAGCAATCTTTGTTGCTAATTTTCTTTTGTTTGTATTAACATCTGATTTTAAAGGTATACCGTCGAAATAGCAGGCGGTCTAGGCCCCACTGCAGGCATCATTATACGTATTGGTCTCATGGGAGAAAATGCTCAGCCACAGTATGTTGAAAAAATATTGATGATCTTGAGAGAAGAATTGAAAAATGCACGTTTTCAATCGAATCTCTGAACATTTGTTTCAATCGATAAACTGAATTTCATTACAACATTCGATTTAAATTTGAATATACAATTATATGGTTATTATTTATTATAATAACCTAGGAGAGATCGAAAAATTACTAATTATGCAATAAATAATAAATTTAAAAAAAAAAAATTAAGTTTATTACTTACTTTGACTAGATATGCAACATGGCCATTGACCAGTGATTCAGGCGAATGAAGCCATGTTTTCTTTCCATTTTTTCCACCAGAACTTCCATTTTCATTGCCATTTTGGTTTGCATTTCCGTTTTGTTTATTCCAAAACATAAGCGTTGACATCGTTTGCGATGGCTTTGTTTTTTTTGTTTCGGTCGCCAGTTTGATGAATTTGTAATTTTTCAATGTCTAAACTGAAACCTGATAATGAAATAAATATAAACATAAAACATAAACAATCGAAATAACCGATTCAAAATGCAAATGATTTTATGATGCAATTCGACATTAAATGAATAGTTTGGAATTTTAATTGAATAACAAGTAAATCGTTAATCTAAAGACAGAAAATATCGTTCATGACTCGTGATATCACATTTCAAGTACCAAGTATGGCTCTCCCCGTATAAATCAAATTATAATAAATTAAATCGCTTCGATTATCAGAGTTTTAATTATAAATTTTATTATTATTTTGATTCTACTGAATATATATTGTGTATGTTGTGAATGGAACAAAATCAAGCACTTTGACTCCATCTCAATCACCGTACACACACAACAAAAATGATTCAGCTTCGTTTAAATCAATTGATTATATTGTGTCGTGTAATTGCGTTCATGCCTAATAAGACAACTAAGTTCAATTAAAGATCAGATAAACTAAATCGATCGCTGAATACGTTTCGATGTACAGCAAAAAAAAAGTTTTAGAATCTCTCAATTACGTCTGCTACAGAGTAAAGCGTAGCCTCTTTTAAGAGCTGAAAGAATTTTTATCAGTGTACCATTTTGTTTATTTATTTTTTTTTTTTTACTTCTTCTTTACCCATCATTCCAATACTGATGTCATGTTAATTACGAGCAAGCCCAGTTCAATTGATATGTGTTAAAAATTTACAACACAAATGACAACATCAACCAAAGCAAGTATTTACAATGTACGATGTACATCGATGTATACAGATCATCATTCATTTAATGAATAAAATAATAAATCATTTTAAGTGAGTGCTCCAATCAAGGTGATGGTAGTTCACCCAAGTGACGCAAAAAAATAGTCAACCTAAGTTTGACTAACGAGAGTCAAAGGGTCATGAAAAGTATCAAAAGAAATTTCAAGAGTAAAAAAAGCAATAAATATGTATTTGATTAGTTTGAATTCCAACTCAGATTGTGTTTTTTCTTTGAAAAAAAGAAAGAAGCATAATCTTTGGTTCATTCAATTGGATTTGAGAACGTAGTCACTTTGAATTGATTTCAAATGGTTTTTCTGGATGTCTTACTTTTTTAAACTTCGACGAAATATTTTTATATGTATAAATCATATAACTTATGCAGAGCGCAGCTCATTTGGAATTTTTAATTAGTAATTCCGCATTAAATTTAAACTTTCATTTTCTTAATATGTGAATCTGTAACTGAATCGAGTAGCAAGCGCACTCTTCTTCTTTTTCTTCTTCCTCTTCTCTTTCATAAAATTTGTGTTTCCTTCGTTTTATTGGCTGTTGTTCGAAACCATAATCAGAAGTTCAATTAATAAAAAAAAAAAAAAATAAAAACAAAGAAAACGTGATTCGAAATCCACAGTCCACAGATAGATAGATCAACAGTTTCACTTTGATACCTCGATGCGGCAATGATGCGCCTATTCAATACGTCATATTATTCATATTTTTTCTTTTTTCTTTTTTGAATTTCATATAGAAAACAGGCACATGACTATTGACTACAGTCTATGGCTCAATGGAAAACACAGTCGTTCGCACAATATAAACAAACACAATAAAATTGAAATACTCACGCAGTATCAAATAATCATTACTGTGAGCAACATATTGCGCACATGGCATTTACATTATACAATGAACTACACTACTTGGTGTCCGTTGTTCGTGTTTTCACTATTTCTTTTACTTAAACTGAATGAGAAACAAATCTTAATAATAAACACCAATTCGCACACAACACTTGAGGTGTTATCATTGGCATAGCGATTATTGTCTCTTTTTTCCGTCAGCCAACAAAATGCAATTACAAATTAGGAAAATACGATGCACAGTTGGTGGTCTAACAATAAAAATTTCTTTGAAATAGATTTGCTCTTCATTCTTTTAGATGATGTTGCTAGCCACGAATATTACTTTTCCGCACAATGCAATTCAGGATGCGAGAAAAGTATTGGTTTACCCCAAAAAAAGTGAAAAAAAATTTCACTAATTTTTTTCCTTTCTCTGGCGAAAAAAACACGGTAAAAAATAATCCGGTGTGTATGTCGTCGTCGTCGGCACTTTTGACTCACAGATGAACACTATTAATTTTGAGTTTAATTGAGAAAATACCATGGGTGCTATGAGACCTGTCACGTCACATTTTTTCAAAAGCGTGAGAATTGCAAGTTTTTTTTAAAAAAAAATTTCTGCTCCCTTGAATATTTTTGGAAAAAAATTCGGAAATTTTTGTAATTTTTTTGAATTTTTCTTTTTGCCAATTGATAGGAAATCGTCCTAAGCTCGTAGAAAAATAATTTTCTGAAAGAAGGAATATTTTTCCAACGGTCGCCTAATTGCATTAAAAAAAAATTCCGAAACTATCAAAAAATCATAAAAACAGTGCGGAAAAGTATGTTTTGAACCTTAAACGATTTATTTTCCATTTCATTTGCAACACAAATGAGAAATGTGAGGAAAAAACAACAAAAAACTCAATTATTCCATCCGAATATTCATTTGCGTTCAGCACTCAATAAAAAGTTCAATTATTTTGCTATGCCAACCAACATTGATCATCAACGCTCGAACAGCAAATGGTAAGCACGATCGAACAATACAAAACAAAACAACAGCAATCATTTGACATCATACTTCATACTTTATACTCACAATGGAAAACAATCCCAAAGTTTATGCTTTTGCTGCACAATCATGTGAATAAACAGCTACTTTAAACTGAATTTCAAGGCATTCTTCAAATTTCAAGTCCAAAGAAAGGAAAGTTTTTCTTTTCTTCGTTATTTAATTTTGTTCATTTTTTTTTTTTGTATGAAATGAATGTTCAAAGCTCAGTTGACAAATGATTTTGGAATCCTTTGTTTTGAATGGGAAATATTTAATCAAATAAAACATGAACACAATTGGATTTCGTTGAAAAAGAAAAAAAATTTATACATTCCAAATAATAACGATGCCATTATGAATAGTTTTGTGGTGGGTAATGACAATTTATCACAAATTGTGTGAAATGAATCGCAAACCAACAAGGAAAAATTCAAAACAAAAATGAAACGAAGAAAAGTAGTTTCACTCAATTTCAAGTGCATAATACGTCTGATCGACTTTGTTTTGAATTCTTTTTGTTTTGAATAGCAAATTATGGAGATATAGAAAGTTTTCTAGCTGCTGGCCCAATACATAGCCATCGAATGTATGTCGTGTGTCAGACCATAATAATACAAGGAATGAACTGCAAAGAGGAACAGAAATTATGGCAAGAAAATGAATGAATGAATGAATGAATGAAAGAAAGGCATCGGGCATTGACAATCGAATTTTTAAGTTTTATATTGATGTATATGAATTAATGCATATTGTTGGGTACGTGATAAAGATAAGATCGTGCTGTCTCGTACACACAGTTCACTGTTTACGGTTTACGGTTTTATTTATGTCGTTCAAAAAGAAACATTTCGTTCAGTATACCGAGTGACACAAACACATTTACTGAATTCAATTGGCATACAAGAAATGGGAGAATGCCAAATCGGAATGAAAACCAACGATCATGCAGCAATATGGTATTAACTCAATATGGTTAAGCCGAAAAAAAAAAATAAATAAGAAAAACAAAATTGAAAACCTTCTGAAATCATGTTGACTCTCAAAGCTGAAATCAAGAGAATGGCTATTGATTATCATTGGCGCAGAGTAAAAAGAATCAAGGGAAAGAAGAAGAAATGCTTGTCAAGTCAACAAACTTGTTCTAACCTATATTTTTGTTTTCCGTTTGCCGCTAGATTCATATTGTTTTTTTTATTTAGGTTGCTCTTTAAATACGGCATAAATATGCACATACACGCATGCAACCAGCATTCATAGCATGGAATTTTATACATTTCCATACACATAACATTTGATAAACAAAAGCAGTCATTCGTTGCATACTGTTTGTGGAATGAATTCAACGCTCTGAAATTTGATTGTTTTCATTTCATTTGAAATAATTTCATTTCATATTCGGATATTGTCTTGTGAAATACACAATTCATGGAAGCAAAAATGTATGAACGCACCTATGTCAAAAAAAAATTCGGAACACATTGATTTTTTTATGAATCAAGTAATTCTAAGACGATTGGTGTAATAAAAAATATATCGGTCTATGATTTTTTTTTAATGCATAAAAAACTTTTGTGGAACATTGGAGTATGAATTGTCGAAATCTCCAACCGAAAAAATTTAAAAGAATAGGAAAACATGGTTTTGTAATGAATTTTTTATTCAAATTTATAGTGTTTTTCATAGTCGCTCATTGCTTCTTAAGAGAAAAATGTCTGGAAAAACACAATAAAACGAATTTTTCCACATTTTTCTAAAAAATCGATTTTTATCGACTGTTTTGTATGAAAAGCGATCATTTTATAATGTTCTACAAAAATGTTCCTCGAAAAAAATTGAATAAGAATAAGTCGACAAAAATGAGCCTGCAGTGCTTTAAAAAGGTCGCCTGGACAATGTTTAACAAGCTTCTCAATATTTTTAATCGTTTTTTTGCCTAAAAAAAATGAGTGAATTCATCTTATAGTGTATCGATCAACTCCCGAAAGTTTTACCACTGGATTTGTGGCAAAAAAAAGAGCCTACCCACCTCGAACAAAGTTTGTGATCAGACGTCGTTTACA
>GL501519.1:2693862-2712748 GCA_000149185.1 Mayetiola destructor
ATTTTTCGATATTGATTTTTTGGGTGACATTGATTTTTTGGGTGACATTAATAAATACTTATTGAATGATGAACACTGAAATCGCACCATAACCAATCATGAATCAGGTTTATGTTTAGATTAAAATGTAATTTAAATCTAGAAATCTACAGTTAGCAATTATCTATACGCTGTTCATATTTAAGTGACAATATTGTTGATGCATTTTAATATGAAATTCATAGGATTGGTTCTTTAACATCTCAATTTGAGGCGTTGGTCGTTGATACAATTGGAAAAAATACGTTCAATTCTAATTTCATGTAAATAAAAATGGGCGGCAAACTTCGAATGCGATGTCGATATATGTAGCTTATCGGCGACCTTGTGATTGAATGCATTTTCCAACAGAATTGTCAATACAAATCATTGTTCCCAATATGAATCCAATGAAAAAAAAACTGTTTGAAAAAAACCATTGAAATCAGTCTGTTGTATCCTTGTATTAGACTCTGACTCCATCTATGCAGTCGAATTGGAATCGTAAGTATATAATGGCGATTGGTTATGCTTTTAATTACATACCTTCATTTCCAATTTTATTTTTTTTTTCAAACTGACAATATATCTTTTCGTTTCGATGAATTAATCTTAATCCAAGATATTCGAATATTTTGTGAGAAGCCCATGAAATTGAAAGTGAATCTAACTTTTGGAAGAAAAATCAACTTTTTAACCAAAGTACTCAAAATGTATATAACGTTCAAGATGTAAATGTTTTTGATTCAAGCAAAGTATATTGACGTTTATGTGTCAAAATACACTGCCTCAATCGGTATAATTTATGGTTGATGTTCGAAACATCACCCAAAGTAGATTAGAAGTGAGTGTATATTTGGTGTCGGCGATTTTCATCAAAATATTTTTTTTTTTGAAAATTTCCAACCATCAAACTCATTACTTTTTATTAATCAAAAATGGTGGTCACCTTTGACACATTTATACCAACGGAGGAAGAGCTCACCGTGCCTGAGCTTAATTTATCAGGACCAGCTCTTCGTGCTGGAGCATTTCATCTGGGCAAATACTGTCAAGCAACGTTTAATGTAAGTTCTGGCTAATTTTCTAAATGATCATAACTGAAGAACATAGCAATATCTCTTGGTCAAACAAAATTCTAACATTTGCATCGCACCAAAAATAGACGGAGTTTTTGTGTGAATTGAACTTTTTTTTGATTTGAAATATAAAAATTATGTAATGCTTTGAGTATTGAATACAAGTATTTAAAAAGTATACACATACCATAACCTAATCATCATCATCATCATCAAAGTCGGATATAAAAAAAATAGGAAAATAACAAAAACAATTCCTTCAGTGAAATTCGAATAAATTTAACAATTGTGGAATTTGTTTATTTGTCCTTCTTTCAGGAATTTATGTTATGTCGCGAAGAGGAGAAAGGAGATATTAGAAAATGCATAGCACAAGGCAAAGATGTAACGAGCTGTTCATTCGAATTTTTTCGTATAATTAAAAAATCATGTCATGCTGAATTTACACAATACGCCAATTGTTTGGACAAAAGCAGTGCGGATATGGGCTATAAACATTGCCGTAATACCCAAAATGTGTTTGATAAATGTGTATTTGATAATTTGAATCTTGAACGTCCTGGCTATGGATATTTTACTCGAGCTCAAATTGTTGATGCAAAACGGCCAAAGCCACCGCCACCAGAGAAAAAAGTATACGAAGGTGTACCACACTTTTTGCCAGACGACGCCGAAAAACCACCAGCCAAATATGGATCACGTTTCTTCTTCTGAACACGAAGGTTCAGTTTGTCTGTTGGAATGTCTAAGGTTTGCATTAGTTGAAAAATAAATTGAGAAATAAAATGCTGGAAATATTAAATCGATAATGTAATGTGTTTCATTCAATCACATTCGGTACTTGATTTTGTTAGCAAATTTTATAAACTGTGAATGAAACCACCAAACGTTTTCAAACTTCAAAAACCAATGCAAATATATTTTCATTAAAATCTCCCATCAGAATAGTAGAATTACGTGAATCCAACTGATTTTGATTGTTGATATGAATGAACAATTTATGAAATTCATTATGGCCTGAGGAATAATTTTTTCAACCTAACTTAGATTATGCACAAAGCATGAATATTTAATTTTTTTTAACCCTATCTCCGTTTGGAATTTTGTGGTGGCAACTTACATGACTTATAACATTTCAATTTCATAAGTCAATATGGAGATTTAATAAATCACTTTGAAATTGACGATTCAATGTTCACTCTATGAAATTTTCTATAAACACGTGAGAAAATTGCCATGGAAATCAATAAACAAAACCAATGGATTGCATGAGGAACAACAAAAATAATCATCACACTGCGGATCAACAATTGCGTTTGCTTTTAAATTGAGGAAGGAAATGACAATTTGCAACTTTTAAATTAAGGAAAGAAATGACTGTTCCTATATTTCATATAAAATGTGGCCTACTAAGGGCGGAAAGTCTACCATTCCGTTTACTGATAATTTGGATGATAGCATGAATGAAAAAAGAGAGAGAGAGAGAAAGAGAGAGAGAAAACAATTAAACGAGGAAAATATCTGACGTTTTAGCAATTCAATAAAACTCATTCGGTTCAATGCTCGAGAAAATCATCATAGTTGGCACATATCATATAAATGAGCAAAAAAACCCCCTAAAGCAATACATGCGATCGAAAGAGTGAGAATTTAAAATTTATTCGAAATGTTGAATTTTTATTTCGCCGAATGCTATTCGAATCAGATTGATCGGAAGTCTGAAAATGAAACTCAACTGAAAACTTCACCAGGAACATTTAACCATTGTTTCTGAGTATGGTGAGTTCAATTTCAGATTCATGCATAATTTTCTTGTCATTTTCATAATCCTTTTCAATTTTTTTTCGATTTTTTCTTTTCCATTTCGTTAATTTTCTCGAACGCTTAATTTTAAAGGCATCTTTTAACCGGAAAAATAATTCAACAGCCGTTTTCAAAAGCCGAGGCGCAATGATTATGAAAACGGTATCCATTCTTCTTGTAAAAAGTCGACGCACTTGCAAAACAACAACCGAAGAAAATGCTACGGGCAACGCAATTTCATCATCAAAAAAGCGTAAAAATCGACAAAACAACATGGACGACATGATCGGAAAACCAACACCCAAAATTTTGGAATCACTTAAACGGAAAACACATTTTTCCAAGTAATTATTGGCAACTTTTCAAATTGTATTTTTTTTTTTCATAAATATTCGTCCGAATTTTTTATTTGGTCATAGGAAGGAGTTAATCATATTATGTAAAATATATCGTAAGCTCGTCTTAAATTGTTACAGTCCGAATAACAAAGCACAATCGTCGGTTAATAATTCGTTTATATCTCGTTCGCGTGCAACTTTTGAGGTGATACATTGACCATTTTACCTTTGCAAGTAATTTTTTCGGCATTATTTAAATATTTTTTGAATTAAATTGTGCTTCAAACAGGGTATTGATAGAAATGTCTTTCGTGAACTTTTGCACAGCACATTCGATATATCGGCTGAAGAAACATTAATGGAACGACTTTTCCTATCTTGGGAGAAGGGTAATGAAGGTGCACCGCTTCGATTAGAAAGCTGGATAACGGGCATTTCTGTATTTTTGCGGGGCTCATTTTTTGAACGAGCTACCTTTTGTTTTCGAGTTTACGATTTGAATGCAGATGGATTTATTACTAAAGATGAAATGTTCATTCTAATGAAAAATTGCCTAATAAAACAGCCTCAAGATGAAGACCCCGATGAAAGTGTTAAAGATTTAATGGAGATTCTCCTGCGTAGATTCGATATCGATAAGGATGGAAAAGTATAATATTCATTTTATTATCATTGGAAATTCCTAAGTTAGGAATCTTACAAATTTGAACTATTATCGCATTTTTAGATTTCATTTCAGGACTATCTGAAAACTATCACCGATGAACCATTACTTTTGGAAGCATTTGGGCAATGTTTACCTTCAGAAAGTGCAACAATATCATTTTTAACTACGTTCCGAAATTGAATAAATCATTGATACATTTTTGTCGAGGGCTTTATTTCAATTTGATATTTTTTTCATTTTTCTATTGCTCGCGTTCGTCTTCATTTTGCAATTTTTTCTTTTTCTTTCCTTTTTTCCACTTTTTTGGTTCGTTTTCTTCATTGGATTCGTTTTCACCTTTTATTTTGGTGAGACATATTCGTGGAACAGCATTGGAGGTTCGAAGCTCCTTTTCTCCCATGTAGGGCTGTAGTGCTTCTGGCACTAAAACTGAGCGACTTGTCTATTTAAATAAAATTAAAATGCAAATATTTTCCGACATAAGTTTTCAAATACAAAAAAATGATAATTAGTAGGAATGATAAACATTTACCTGGTACTGTTCCAATATAGCTATTATCATTCTGGGAATGGCACATGCTGTCCCATTTACAGTGTGCGCTAAAATTTTTGTGTCATCCTCTTGACAATAAATGTTCAATCGTTTTGATTGATAATCTGTACAGTTGCTGGTACTTGAAATTTCACCAAAACTTTTACGAGATGGAATCCATGCTTCGATATCGTACTTACGATAGGCTGGTGCACCAAGATCATGTATGGGCATATCATACAATTTAAAACAGAGACCAAGCCCTTCAAATAGTCGACATTGAATTGATCGAAATTCTTCTAAAAGATCATTTGATTTATTTGGATGACAGGCAGCAAACATTTCAACCTTTGTGAAGTAATGAACACGATATAGATTCCCATCTTCACTTTTTGTATCTGCCTCGGCTCGAAAACATCGGCTGACTGCCATTAGCTTTTTCGGCATCTCTTTTGCTGGAAAAGTTTGGCCACTCAAATAGCCAGCCAGTGCCATTTCTGATGTTCCAGATAGACAAAGATTTGATGGTTGTACACGGTAAACCTAAAATTAAAGCCATATTCTAATAGATTTAATCATATACAAGATATGCAAAAATTTATTCATCTTAATTTCGTCTATAATAAATACTTGATGGTCTCCATCGACAGCCATTCCGCAAGCTTCGATCAGTTCAGCCGGTAAAATATCTGGCACAGCAATCAATTCAAATCCTTCTTTAAATAGAATGTCGGTTGTGTATCGAATTAAAGCTTGTTCCAATTTGGCGACACTATTCATAAAATAATAGGATCTTGGGCCAGTAAAATTTCCTAATTTACTCATTCTAAATGTGTTCGATAATTTACATAGCTCTTCGCAACTCTTTCCATCGGGAATTGGATTTTGGTGAAGATCACCATAACTATACAGCTCAACTGGATCTGCGTTAGCTCCATATTTTTCAACATCTGGATGAGTTTTGTTTGGAAATTTTTTAATTTCTTTTATCACATTCAGTTTTAATAGATTTTTTTTTGTGCCATCACTTTCATTACTATATTCGTTGAATAAACGTTGCAATGTTTGTATACATCCTTTGCTCTTTCGAATTGTATTCAATTCCTTCAATTCACTTATAACATTGTGTTCAATTTGAAGATTATCGAAAAAATTACTTTGGATATTGAAATGTTTACGTTGGACTGAATATGATCTAATACGTAGCCCCAACGAACCGATCCAAGCAATTTTTTGGCGAAACATTTCATACAAAATGTTCTACGACCGCAACCTAATATAACCCTAAAGACGGACCAAATACTGTCATATTTGACAGATCCCAAATCGGCTGTCAAAAATTGAAACAATGTAAACAAAATACATTCATCGATTAGAAATTATCTGAAGCAATAATTTCAAGTGAGAAGCTATCAGTCTTCATTCAGATACGATTGAAAAGTTTAGCAAAATGTCGGCAGATGAGACACTAATAAAAAATCTAGAAAATCAGCTGACACGGTTAGTCGAACAGTCATCGGATTTGGAAGAATGCAGGTTGGATGAATGTTTTGCTTTTTTGGCTTCTGAAATTAAATAAGTTTCATTTCATTTTCTTTTTTTTTTTCATCCCAAAGAGATGATCTCAATGACGAAGAATACCAAAGTATGAAAATGGAAACTGTTGATCAAATCAAAGAATTCAAATTGACATTGGACCGTTTGAATAAAGGCGACGTTACACTTAACAGTAAAATATCGTCAATGCGAAGTGTATGTTCCATTGCTGAAATAGCCCGCTTTATTCCTTTTTCTTCCTTTTTGAATATTTCAATTTATTTCAATTTAATTTTCTAGATGATAAGGAACGCCATCGCATCATCATTCAATACGGCCGAAATGATTCGAATATTCGGTGACCAGAGTTTGGATGAATTTGCATCACGATTGATATCGCTTGAAGAAAATTTTAAACTCAAAAAAATGTCATTCGAAGATTATGAATCGAAGAAGGTTTTTAATTTTCACATTTCAGAAATCTTATTCATAACAATGATTGAATTATCCTGATTTGATTATATTTTTAGCTGGCCATCCTATCAAATTTAGCTCGGGAGGGCTTTGATCTCTCTCTAGCCGACAAAGCGCTTTTAGAAACAAAATCCGATGCAGTCATAATGACTGGAATGCGGCGTGTTGAAAATGATGACTAAAATTTATTATATTTATTTGAACTTGGCAACAAAAATACCGTTTTGCACACATCAGTCACTTTTATTTTAAGTAATATGTTTCTCATTTACTATCACCTAAACAAAATTCAATCAAAATACACCTGAATAAAAATCAATTTTCATTTGTCACAAAGCTTTCAACGAAACTTGTTGGTTCGATGCTTGTGAAAAATCGACGATAAGTATAACCGATAAATCCTAAAGAATCAATATCATCAATATCAGTTGCAATAAACAAGCTGGACTCTTTCGAACTGAAAGTATCAAAGTTCGATGTATCAGTGGGTCCTTTTAATGGCGGTATAAACGGTGCCGTTTTTTGTCGAAGAATATTCGTTTCAAATTGAATATCATCGAAAACTTGATGCCTTTTTATTTGTTCACAGTTGATACGATTCTCGGATGATGTCAACATTTTGGCTATTAAATCACTTATACCCAGTGAAATAGTTTCTGGAATTTGTAGTGTATTTTGCCAATTTATTATCTGAAATAGGATATAGAGGAAATTCAACAACAATCGATGAAATGCAAACAATTCAGTACCTTTTGTTGTGTCTCATCTGGAGTTGGCGCACAAAACGGTGGCCTACCAACAAGCATTTCATATAAAATGACCGCCAATGACCACCAATCACATGATTCTGAATATCCTTTGCATTCTAGAATTTCTGGTGCAATATAATTGGGCGTTCCCACAATTGAAAAAGCCAAATGTTTTGAATCCGCTAAATTTTTGATTTTTTTTTCGGTTTCATGTTTGGCAATATTGTTTGAATATATTTTCGAATCGTGTGTCCATCGAAATCCGGTACATAACCCAAAATCAGTCAATTTTATATGTCCGTGAACATCAATGAGAATATTATCCGGCTTTATGTCACGATGAATAAATCCCATTTTATGTACCGTTTCAATGGCCATCACCAGTTCGGATGCATAAAATTTGACCAATGATTCTTCAAATATCTCTAATTTTATCAATAATGACATCAAATCTCCGCCGGGGACATATTCCATCACCAAATATAAATTTTTGGTATCTTGAAAACTGAAATATAATTTAACAATCCATTCGTTGTCGGCTTCGGCCATAATATCACGTTCAGCTTTCACATGTGCCATTTGATTTCGTTTTAAAACAATTGATTTTCGCATTGTTTTCATTGCAAATAATTGATTTGGTCGTTCAGTTCGTTGGACAAGAGCTACTTCACCAAATGCACCGCACCCAATTGTTTTTAATTCGATGAACATATCTTTATTGATTTTAGCGCGTCGTAATCGAATGTGATTGCTCTCTTTTTGGATAAGAAATTTACGAACTTGAAGTTGATAGGATGCCGGTAAATTTGACCGATTCAATTCTGTTTCCAATTGATTTCGACGAAATATTCGCATATGGTATGAATTTAGGACATTTTCAATATGTTGTTCCATATAATATTTGAATGTGTTTGGTGAATAATGTCGAATGCCTTTTGCTAATTTATCACATTTTGGAATATTTTTGTCGCGATCAGTTTCATCCATTTCGTTTTGCTTCATTTTTAGACGAGAACACATTTTTTTTAAATCCTTGAAACAGATAAGTAGTAAGTTGTCTGATTCATCTGAATATAATCAAATTAATTATTATTTTTATTATGTTGAATGTTTGATATTTGGTGATAGCCTTTTAGCAATTCACAAGATTGGATATTTGTGCATTCTCTGGCATGCATAAATGAAGTACATATGTGAAATGTGACTTACTTATGGCATAAGTATGTATATTGCGTGGAATGTCAATCTCATATATGGAGCGATGAATGTTAATTTGGCTAGATAAATTTTTGCCACATTGATTCACACCTTTCAAATTGATTTCCTTATTATATTATTGTTATTACCAAAAATTCAGCAGAAAAGGCACCTATGATCCTTCGTTCGAGAGCATCTGTATCGACTCACCTAATCCAACATTGTCTGAATTTTTTTTTTATCCTAGCACAACGGAAATAGTACATTCAAAATGTGTAAGTAAATTTCCAAATTGGAAAAAAGTATTTGCATGGCTTGAGTATAATATTTTGAGTACTTTATTAATGTCAGTAGAGATCTAATTTTTTTTGACATGACATTATCAACGTTGAAATGTTTCCACTCATTAAATTCATTTGAATCGATTTGAATTCATTTCAATGGCAACAAAGTCTAAGAAATTGTGTCAAGGGAAGGATGTTTTTGAGCGGATGAATTTTTTGTATCAGGCTTCAACTCTGTTAGCTGCCAAAAATCCCGTTTTGGCGCAGCATTATGGTAATCAATGTAAGATTATTTCACGCAAATCTTTACAAGGAATGTAAGTGTTCATTTTGAAAATTGGATTTACAGTTTCGTGGAAAAAAAAAATAAATAATTATTGAATTTTTCTGATTTATCAGGGAGCCAGATATGAAACGAACACTTTGTAAAAGATGTGGAACCGTGTTGGTACCCGGTTCATCGAGCGAAATAGATATTAAATCAGAGGCGAATAACACACGTAAAGTGCTCGAAGACAAATGCTTGAACTGTCATTTTGTAAAGCGTTTTGTCTTGAATCCAAATTATAATTTATGGTTAGACAAACCGGAGGCTATTAAAGAGGTGATTCGACCA
Source organism: Mayetiola destructor (assembly GCA_000149185.1). Classification (NCBI taxonomy): domain Eukaryota; kingdom Metazoa; phylum Arthropoda; class Insecta; order Diptera; family Cecidomyiidae; genus Mayetiola; species Mayetiola destructor. The sequence continues at coordinate 2,703,156 of GL501519.1, forward strand.
GGAATCGATAAATGATTCCCTTACCTAACATCTTCTCATTATTTTATGTTTAAATTGCTTTTGATACGAAATTCAGAATTAAAAATATGTTGAAAAAAATACAGTAAATTGTCAATAAGTTTTAATTTTATCAATCGAAATTGGATGTGAAAATTAATAAGCTATGTTCGCCATTGCTATACGCTAAAAATTGTGTCTTTTGATTTTTAGTAAACTGACTGAGCGAATGTTATTTAATTTTAATTTTTAAACTTATTCAGTTAATTTTCAATTGATTTTTTTGGCGGTGAAATGTTCATGTTCATCGTCCGATTCTGGGTCAACTAGTTCAACAGCACACTTTCGTGGGAACCAGCCACGAACGCGAATTGGCGTTGGCATTTCTCTAGTTCCATTTTTCCCGGGTTTTGATTTGGCATTTTGGATTTTTTCACCGAATAACCAATGCCTGTGAAACAACACATGGAAAAATTCATTTAAAAAAAACTCAATCGAACATTGAATTTGGAATTTTGAATCTCACTTTTTCCACCGTGTGACTCGAACCATGTCACCAACATTTAATTTTATTCGTGGTTCATCTGTGCATGGAGCATTTAATGTAACCTTACATCCCTGCGACCAAAAAGGTATCCATGACCCAGTAGCCGCCTTTTGAATTGAATAAGTTCTGGTTCTAGCGCGTTTCTCCTCCTTTTGAGCAAGTTGCTCAAGCTAACACCGAAATCAAATTTAAATAAAAAACATTAGCAAGCCTAAACAACACAAGGCTATTTAAATATTATATGAATGAATACCGTTAGTGTGTACTGAGTGCAACCATTTAGAACTTTCCAGTGAATTCCATCGCCGACTGGCGCACAGGAAAAGTCGGCAACTTGTTTTAGATTTTCCCAAATTCCTAAATCGTATGGGAAAATGAATTTTTTATCGGTGCCCTCAAAGCGATAGTTTGCTTTTTCCAGAATCCAATCTTCAATGCCCGTCCGGTTACGCATAATTGCACGAATCTACGTCCAAAAATTGGAGAAAAAAAAACAACAATTATTATCTTCAATTCAAAATGATACAAAAAAAGGAATTCAATTACTCACTTGAAAGAATAATAGCATACCAACAGCGATCACAACGCCCACAGATAAGCCCAAACTGAATATGCATAAACTTAGGCTGATCAATCCGAATTGCACGGTTGCCAATTGAAATTGATTTGTGTAAATATACCTAAATGAAAAATATTTATTGTTACGAAATGAAAATGAAAACGTGACATTATTGTATTTATGTAGTTATGAAGGTTGAGGGTTCATTACCATGAATAATGTATACCACGATAAACAGAAGCGCTTAAAATAATTGTTGATTGAATGCAACCGAGAACGGCAAATGCAAGGAAACTCGTAAAATGTGCATGATTATTCCATCCAACACACTATTCAAAAAAGGATGAAAAATCTTCATTCATCGGTCATTCTTATTCATGGATATTCATAATAATTTACAGTATTCAACCATGGACAATGGTGATCCATTTTCATAACGCATCGTTGACATTTTCGACAATGATGAGATCTTGGTGCTTTATATCCCTCACATATGTTGCAATATTGTAGCATTTTTTTGGCCCGTTTATCCTTTTTGTATTGAATTGAATCGAAAAATAGTTTTAGTGGATGATGGTCAAATTGCGGTTGAACTGATGCATTACCTTTGGTTCCCATTTCAAAGGCAAGAATCCTGGTCCAGTGGTCGTGGCCATCACATAGTTGAAAGCCGAAAATGCTGATAAAATGAGGAATATTGCCTGATGTATCATTCCGGCCATGGATCTGTATGGTGGCCACCACATCGAATTCATGTATAATGTTGTGAGTGTTACACATTTTATGATGCCTACGCATTTAAATAGAAAAAATTGAAGAAAAAAAACCATTAAAAAAGCGTAAAAAGGAGGTGGAAAATGTACAAAATAAATGGCGAACAAACATGTGTAAGCAAAGCAGTTCAACCATTTGTTTATTCACAGTGAACGTTTGTGTACCGTTTTGTTGGTTACACCCAAATATTCATTAAAACAAAAACACTTTTGACCAAAGAAAGTACATAATAGTGTTCTAACATTCTACTACCATTTCGTCAAATTAAATCACATAAATCGTTGCTGATTGGAATATGGAAACTAGTTTTTGGCATGCGATAATAAATGACTTTCAAACCATTTACGAAAAGCGCAACGAAACAAATACCCAATATTTGCATATCGGTTGTCAGATGAAACAAAAACGCGATAACATTCACACCGGTATCCTGTGAAATCAAACACAATATTTCACTTTCATTTTGCTGCATGTAATTGAAATTTGAAGCGGTGAAAGGGGTTGACAACACATGGCCAAGTATTTGTTGCTCGCTGCACATTCGATTAAGTCATTTTGAGTTTTGTGTTAATTCCTTTTTACTCATATGAAAGGTAGAAAAGGAAAACCGCAGCTAAATACATTTCAAGATACCATTCGAAACAATGAGTGCAAAGTGAATAACTGTTCACAAATTGACATTAATTCTTGAATAATTATTCAATTTGTGGCCATTATTTGAGCAACAACGTATATGAGAATTCAATTTTGCATTTTTATTCCGGAACAAATTTTATAATGTGATTTGATTAAGTGAGTTGAAGCCAATAATTGAATTGCTGATGAAAATGAAACCTGACATTAGCGTCGTGCGAAAATATCAGAGCTGTTTATCAACAGAAAGAACATTCCGACTCCTGACTTTTATATATCTGAAAGCGAATGATGACGATAATAATTATTGTTCCCTTCAGAATGCATAAGGCATGCTATTACAAAGCAAATGTCCATTTGTCAAGCATTTCAAGCTAGAAACAAAAACAAAAAAAATAAATAACAAAATGTTTCGTGTCTCATAATTATATTTCAAACATAATAATAACAATAATTATTTTATTTTTGGCATTTGGTTTCCGACTTTTCAGTCCAGTTTTCGTTAAAGTTTTCAATGGATTGAATTCATTTAGCGAAAAAAAATAATATGCATTCGTATTCCAAATTGTTGGCTATTATTTCGATTATTATCAAGTTGTGACGACGAATAGTGTATTTAAATTTGGTTGTGATTCAGACATTTCTTTCAATCGAAATCATCCAATGCTAATGTATTTTCTAAATCACTTGACACTTGACATTCATTAAATACATTTCGTTTCTTGCTGCTTTTGACCCCATAGAATTTTGAAAGCACGCAACGTGTCCAACAAACTATTGGACAAGTATTTGAGAGATCAAAACAGAATTGCAAATTGTTAACAAAATAGCACTGGAAAATTAGTTTGGACAAAACGAACAATATTGAGGATATATACAAATTTGTGCTGTTTTTTTTTCGGTTTTTCATTCTATCGTCTGATGATTTGGCCGTTAGTCACTACAAAATAGTTCTTTACATTCTCTCATTTGAAAATTGATTTTTGGCAAAAGAAGTATCAGTTCTATTATTCCGATTCCGATGGACTTGAAGAAATCCAAGGATCATTGTACTCAAAGCTATTGCTATGAATATGCATGCATCGTGTAAGTCGACAAAAGAGGTGCGATTTATTTACATTTAAAGAGTTGAATGTTTATTCAGAAGATAGTTTTTTGTATTAGCTATGCTCTCCCTCTCTCTCTCTCTCTATGAAATATCTTTCAAATTTCAAAATGCACAGTTCACTGTGCACAATTTTGTTGTTGCATTTCTGGTTATTTTGTGTGCCATTTAATTCATTCTTGTTATATTGTCAATGTTAGCAAGTTTCTAAAATTTTCCTCGATTTGACTAATAATTAGCCAGTGGACACAGAAAACGATACCTTTCTCCCTTTGTTTACATTTTTTAATAAAACAAGCTGCTTAAGTGACTTTTGAACTTTTCGAAATTGCTCATAAAATTGACAATGACACTTTCTATCTTATTTCATAGGTGTAATTATTAAATGTCATTTTGAAAAGATGATGATGCACCACTGAATAGCAAGTTTTATTTTTATTTTTATTTTTTTTTTTTGGAAAAATTGGCTTTCATCGAATCAGATTACAAACGATCTATTTTCCATTAGAATTTCCCCGATCATATTGATACACAATTCCCATAATAATTATCAAAGATAAATCTTCCTTGTTTTTCTTAGAAAAAAACACATAACCTCACTATTAAATCTGAAGAAAACAATAAATAAATAATTCTTTAAACAAAACACACAATTCACATCTCTTTGGTAATTTATTTCTCTGTAAACGAAAATTGTGATTATTTGTTGGTTAAATTTTGAATGCTTACCGATAGCAATGAATGGTCCCCAATGAATGAATCGTCGTAGCGACGCAAATGTACCACTCATATTTACATATTTTCTTTTATTTCAATGAAAATTATTTCAAAGTGTTTTTTTTTTCTTTTTTATATTTAATTTGAAACTCAAATTGTTGGCAAAATTTCGGTGACCGACATAAAATAATGAGCAAAATAGTTTTCCCTTGAATAGATTTTACCGAATACGATCAGTATTTGGCACCGAACAACATTTATGAACAACTGATGATGGATGATGCTCCTTTACTATATAAACAATGTTAGAATGTTCCAAAATCAATGTGAACCCTGAATATCGAACACCGAATACCGAACACCAATCTTGTTTATTTTGATTTGATACTGTGGACAGTAACGACACACGCAGACACCCATTTGAAGGGGAAATTTTTTGTTGACAATGTTGACACAATTCAAACTGGGCACATGCTGCTCACCGACTGACAGAAAGACGGGGAACAAAAAAAAAACATCGTCACATTATGAATATGTATTATTGTTAAAAGATAAAGAAGGAAAGTAAAACGAAAAGAAAACAAGCGGAAAATCGAGCAAGCGCATAGCGTTTTTATATTTGTAGGACATCGTAGTTATTTGTCTCTATTATTTCGAATGAAATTTAATCTTTTGCGTTTGAATCGATTGAATATTCGATGGCTGATTGTGTTATTATTTACTATGCGGGTGAAATGAAAGAAGAAAAAAAAATAAAAAAGATTCAAAGTCAATGAGCAGTGACATCTTGTAGACTGTTACTGAGACTGAATATTCAGAATACAATGTGGAATTTGTTCCAATTATTTGAATAAAAAACATGATATTTCTAGGTATTTTTACCTTGTATGCACTTCTAATAACACGAGAATGAAATGAACAGATCGAAACACAAAATAATAACACAAAAAAAATAATAATATCGAATTGAATATGAATATTATTATTGGTAAAAGAGAACTGATTTTGGTACGCGATTTGTGTTAAAAGTACTAAGCGGATTTAAATAACCGACCCGATAAATATTGACATTTCGGTAATGCGAATAAAACAAATTCAAAGTACTGCACCATAATTTTCGTTATAGAATTCATTTTCATTCCCAAATAAACAATCGACTCTTTTCAAAATGTAAACAAATTAAACAAATTAAACGCTTGTTTCTATCACTTATATGCATTCACATATAACAAAAAGATTCATCTGCATATGATTGACTTACTTCAACATACATAAATATTGGTATAGCGTTTGACGATATGATACAGAGATGGCACTGACAGAAGATCATGATAAAAATGATTCAATATTTCATACCGATAGCTACCAATACATCACTGACAAATAAAAGCTTTTCATTTTCGTTATTATTACAATGGATGGAAGATTCCGTTTTCATATTGCGTTTTTTAAAGCCGAAAAAAATCGAATGAAGAAGGATCAAAAGTCAAAAGGTTTCACCTACACTACTTCAAAAATCTCCAAAGTGATACCCAAATTAATGAAATAAAATCCATATCAATCGATGCAAAAAAAAAAATGTTTTATTCGTTGGGCTTTTACTTCAGTTTTCATCTTCATTCGCTCAGCAAAAGGAGAAAATATCATTACTTGAAGCTTGAATATTGCGATTTTTCCGATTCAAATGTGATACACTTCCGTTGAACGCAATGGCTTACTTTTCGATGTTTAATGATTGTTTCCAATTAAAAGAGGCATTTGGTTCGATACGTGCGATTTCATAGCTCTTAACATTTTTCTTTCGCTCTTTCTCTCTCTCTCTCTCTCTCTCTCTTTTTTTTTTGGTGTTTGTTATCACTGGTGTCCTGATTAGACGGGGGTTAACGGTGAAATCGAAAGTGCGGAGTGCGGAGTAAGTCCTAGAAGAGAGAACGAGTCCTACTTCATCCATCTGTCAGGCAAAGGCAAATCTTTATGACTGTAAGTAAATATACACAATACACAATATGTATAGTATATTGTATATTGGAGGAAAGCAAATACAGCACATGTACACATAAAAAATCGGGCAGCAGCCGTAGCTAAAATCACTAACACCACCAAACCATTACAAAATTTTCCCCGACCACCAACTTCGACTAAATGTGATATCGTTTTGATATTACTACATATTTTTCGCTGCTTTTTTTCTTCTTTTTGTTCTTCGATACTTTTTTTTCGTTCATTCTCCATCTCTTTGGTGTGCGTTATTATTTAGTGCCAAAGAAGATATAGTTGGGTTGTTTCCATTCGAAATTCAGTTTCACTTGAGCCGTTGTGTGGATTGAAACCGAATTTGTGTGTTAGATATTGTATCGCAGCGATGTGAAAATAAAAAAAAAAATAAAAAATCAAAATCAACTAGCAGGAAAAAAATACACTCGAAATAACGGAAAAAACTACAATTCAATACTTTTGATTAAAATTCCTCTTTCATTTTGAGATTTTTCATTGAATTCCAGTTTGGTTGTCTGTCCGTCGAGACAGGATTAGGAACCATAAACAACTGAATTGATTTGACCCAACAGAATAATATAATTAATGAATGAAAGAAATCAATTATCAATCGTAAATCTGTTTTCTTTCCGTTTGTTGCGTTTGTTGTGTGCGCGTTGAATAGAAAAATATTGTTCATTTCATCGTTATAGATTCCAATAGATTTTCATTGGTTGGTGATTCGTTTTTCAATTACTCAGTGCTTTTTTTTTTTATCCAGAAAAAGTGAGAAGAATAGCATAAGTTTTCAAGTTTACGGGATAGCTGTCGAGAATTTCCATTGCGAGCACGAAAAGCCCACGAAAGGGAAAGAAAAATCGAAATTAAAGAAAAATCGTTATCTTGTTTTGCTTATCATCAATGAATCAATGTATTATAAATAAAATTGTGAATAATTTTGTCATGGAACTAATGAAAAACAAAAGTCCGACCATAATATAATTTACTGTATTAGTTTGTCGATTGACTTCGTTGTTCTTTTTTTTTCTCATTTTGAATTTGGATTTTGAAAAACAAAGTATTTTGCGAAAAAAAAAAAAAATAACCAGGAGCAGAAGTTGAAGCGAACATAAAAAAAGGTCGACCAAGAGAGAATTTTCAGTTTGTGAAGGTAATTTGTGCAAAAGAATAAACAAAATAGGTTCAGCTCCTTTTTTAGAAATCAATTCACGTTCATTGGTCATTGTAAGCCATTTCGATTTTATTATTGCATTCAATCTCTATTCTGATCATTTAATTTCGAAGAAAATAGTTCGAAATGTATTCTAGAGAAACAGAGATGAAATGATAGAAATGGAAAATTAAATTGAAATGAATTGAGATTCATTAACATTTGAATATATGTATCATATTTATCGTTTGTTTTGATGAACATCATAAATGTACAGCGTGCACGTACACTATGTACACTTTACACACATTCGTACTGCTGTTATGCATCGCATAATAGCCAAAACATATGAATTTTGATTATTTCTAACACAGCCAAGCTCAATCTAATACTTATTGTATCGCACACTTATTGTATTGTCGCTTTAAATGTATCGGAAAATATACATAGCGAAATAGATAAAGAAATGTTGATCACATTATACAATAATAATTATAAATAGTTAAAATAATGAAATAATCGGACGAACTATTGAACACATGTGAAAAATCCTTTTGATGAATCATGACGTATGAAATATGGCTTTGCATTGCAATTAATTTTTCCATTATTTCCCACTCTTTCTAATAAATACCGGCCGATTTCCAAGTGATATTCTCATCGCTGAATAGTCATTCAATAAAACCGTAAATTATTCATATGCATCGAACGAAATGAATGATGAAACGATGAAACCCACAAATACAAATAATAAAGATAAGATTGAAATCGATCGTACCGAATTCGCGATCATGCACCGTCGGACTTTTTTCTCTAACTTTTTCTCGAATTTTTTTCTCTATCGATTTGTATATTTAAAAGGCTAGTTCCAAGTATTATCTCACCTGCCAAAGGTAAAACGTTTTGAAAACTGGAGGAAAAAAAATTCAAAAACTTTTTTTCAGCACTCGTTTCATTTGAAACGTATAAATCCAGAGTTTCACCTCGATCTGGCCACTAGAAAGTGGTTTTATTGGGTGGGATGGAGGTGACTCATCTTCGGGAGATTTGGATGTGTTTCCTTGACTTTCTAATATCAAAACATTGGTAAACATCCGAAATTGGTTACCAAAATGGAAAAGTAAAACTCGAAAACAAAAACATTAACATTTAAATAAAAAATAAACTCAAATTTAAAATGCAAGCTATGTATTCAATCATTAATGATACATTTTGTCCTGGATTTAGACTAAACTGATTTCTGATTCTCAGTTCCATGAAGAACATGCGTTCTTCATATATCACATTCAATATGTATTTACACAAATAATGTTTCGCATCCGATATTAAACAGAATAATTATCAGGAATAAAAAAGACAGAATAATTATCATGACAATTGCATGCATAAAACCGCATTCGATGTTCATGAAACATTATCAAATCATAATCTAATGATATAGCAAATGGTTTTTGTGGTGATTTGATTTGATTTTTTTCAAAGTAGGAATTGTTATGCAGTGTGCACTCATTTAGGAAATCGTGTTGAGTGGCCAATTTTTGATGGCTAACTGTGTACATTTGTACATATGCGAATGACTGTGCATTGTGCATGTCACTTCATTGCAGAATTTATCCATTTCAAACTGATAATTGGTGAATTACTGGTTGAAATGATTCAAATGGAAGAAAGAGAAAAATAAAATGTTCACCAAACGTTTTCTCGCAACATGAGATTTTGGTTATTTTTTGCCGAAATTTTATTGTATTTGTACTATCGGACAATAAAAATCAAACTGATTGCAGAATGTTGGAGATCGAGATTTGATATGTACGGAATAAAATGCATTTGATCATTGCTGTCTTTCTTATATGGAATCATATCCGAATATAGCTTACCAGTTTGTTTATCCCATTGTTCAGCATGGTAATCATAAGTAATTCCAGCGATCTAATCGAAATATATTGACAATTTGGATACATCATAACTTTCATCAATGACAGTTTTACTTGATGTAGCCGACGAAAGTAATAATCTTTTTGGTTTGAATGCAATCCAACTTCATCTTCAGATGGAGTACCTTCTTTTTAATTCAGTTTCCAGGTGAATTGGAAGCTGTCCAACCAATCAATATTCA
>GL501519.1:2736648-2776823 GCA_000149185.1 Mayetiola destructor
CCCCAGTTCAATTTTGTAGACTACAAATGATTAAATGAAATGAAACGCACCATAAAAAATGAATAGAAAAAACTCAGTTCAAATAAAATTAAATTTTTTTTTTTTGCTTGGGATAGTTAAAAAAGTACTTCTTTTCAGACAGAACAAAAATTATTATTTATAAGTATATGTTATGCAGCATTACTTTTCTTAATTTAATTTAGATTAATCTCATGATTATTTTTTAATTTTTGCTACTAACATATTTTTTATTTTGAAATCATGTGGTAAATGTCAATATTTGCTATAAAACAGCTGTTCCGCATATCCAGCATTCATTCGTTAAACGATACGCGATTAACTACATAAAATTTAAATACGTTTGAATATTTTTATACATTTTTCAAGCGTCAGTTTAATTACAAGGTATCTAATGTATTTGAATAGACCTCCACACTTTTCCTCGGCAAATACATATTCCAATGTTCCGAACAAATATTCAATACCAAAATCCGATAGCATGGCTGTGTTTTGTATTGTGTGCACGTATTGGAATAATGGTACTCCAACGCAAACTGTGTCATCAATTTCTACGATATTTGGATTTTGGATTTGAATATTTGCTCGATTATTATTATTGAAATGGTTATATTTGCTGAAGAAAAGGGAAGAGGTTTACTCCAATCGATCTGCGCTCGATAAATTCATAAAAGAAGATATTAAACGAAGTTAAATTCTATAAAATATTTGAAAAAAAAATCAAATAAAAAAATGAAGGATAGAAAATTTAAGAGCAGTCTTTAGCTAATCTAATTAATAATCGGGAATAATTATGAAATATCTTTTTAAAGTAGAAAAGTACTTTTCAGCCACCCAACCAAAAAAAAAAAAAAACAACTGTGTGTACGGAATGTTATTATAGTTTAAAAAAAAGAGTTTAAAATAATACAAATCAAGGGGGATACATTTGTAGTCAGTGAAAGCTAGCGACTCTCTGTGAATATTTGCACTTCCGCACGTCCAACGAGTTTGCATGAGTATTATTATTTATCTTCCCCCTAGATAGAAATTTATTTATGCAAACTCATTCATATATTTATTTTGTGAAGAGATAAAAAGTTAGCAGAAATGATGAAATTCAATCAATTGTCATGTGTACCGAGAAATTGTTGTATGAAGAAATTAAAAGTATTTAAAATAACGAAAACACATGGTAAATTGACCAGAAAACTGTACTCTGTGTAATCATTGTACCAATTATACGGAAAATCTTTTGTAGTTTAATGCGTGGAATAATTGTTTGTATGCCACCGTCAGTTTGAATATTAATTCAACAAAATTGTCAGTAAAGAGTTCTAAACATGAATATATATATATATATATATATGAAAAAGAGAGAATGGCAGAGAGAGAGAGAGAGAAATATATTTATACAAAACATATCTGTTAAAGTTGACCTAAAAATGCTTTTGTTTAGTGAAAAAAAAAAAAAATCTTGCAAAGAACCTACCTACTGTAATGAAATCTATCTCAATCAACTGTTTTATTTGTTTCATTTCATTTCTATCGTTCTCTTTCCCATTAGCATTATCATTTTACAAGAAAGGTCCAGGTAAGTGAAACAACGAGACAGGTAATTAGTCTAGGAAAAAGCATAAGCGGTAAGTACTTTGTGACTGGTAATTGGTCCCGGATGTGCAAAAACATTATTTTTCTTTAAAATGTTTAAGCATCCAGGGTGTTTTGGTATTTGAACGATGAATGAAACAATTATAATTATTTCGTTGCCTTATCATAGAAGGACACATTAAAGGCCAATGAATTGTTGCACATGCTTGGAAAATTTTCCATAAATTTAATGACAAAAACCGATGAAAAAATATGAATTGATTGGCCGATATATATATGTGGAATGGCAGGCAACAGGAAAACACAATAACCGATTTCAAACAAATTTTAAACAGTTGCAGGCATAAATAGGCAATGGAATCAACTACATTTACAAAATATAACACATTACCATACATTCATTGGTCAATGTTCACCGACAGACGGCTACATACACAGTAATAAAATACACAACTAAAGCGAAATGGAAGCTTGAAACGGAAAAAAAAAAAAAACTTTCAATATCAACAAAGACAGAACAATGTCAATACCAATACCAATAATAACACGACAATCGGCAATAATATTGAAACTACAATGGATACAAATTCGGAATGCAAAAAAATATGGTTTGATTTTCATTCGGTCTGCATAGTTTTGGAAAAGGCATAGTTTTAAGGCAACAACTATCAACTACAAATGGCTATTAGGTTAGAGCCAGCAAAAATGATGAACGAGTGAAAACAACAGCAACATAAGAATAAAAAGCGACAGCACACACAAAAGCAAAAACTGTTTGAACGAATGGTACAGCACGTCATAACAACAACAACAACAACAACAACAACAACCGATTTAAAGTCCGACACACTTTGAATGTTATTATTATGCTTTATATTTCTTTTTTCTCTGTCTGTCATTTTTCTTTGTTGTCGTGCGTTTCGAACAGTTGATTTTTCAGTTCAAATTTTACTTTCGATTGAGTAGGACACGGCGCGCCGAATAGCTTGCCGTTTTACGGATTTTCTTTAGCTCGTGCGTATGTTTATTTTATTTAAATTTGTAAATTGTCGTATTTTTCATCATATTTATTTGTATATACGTGGTGGTTTGGTATTCAAAAGAATTGTACGGCTATTCCAAGCACATAATTTATTATCATTTCGCACGCGAAGGAACGATTTTTTTTTCTGTGAGGTTGAAGCTCAGTTATTATTCGATTCCTGACTATTCGATGTGCGCGAAAAATGTAGTCAAATCAGCTGCGACGCCAGAAATGAAAAAAGCAACAAAAAAAAAGAAAAGAAAAGTTTTCGAAAGCAAATTTGAATGAACCGATGAATCAATCGAACGAAGGAATGAACAAACGATCGACATGATCGCTGATGATTCCATTAGTTTGTTACTTGATTCAGATTCGTGTGGTGAACAAAATAGATAATTATAATATTTAGTAAATAACTGAAAAAATTGATTAATCATATTTGGAATGTGTTTTGTGGATTGATGATGATCAGTGATCCGCAAAATCCATCATTATCACAGTGAACAATTTACTGACATTCAAAATAAACGCGATCGTAAGATTGTTTCCATGGAACGGTGACGATATTCTTGTTTGTTTTTTTTTTTCGAAAATAAAATTCAACTATACAAATTAAATGTTTATAATATATTATAGCTGAGTCAATGGGAACCTAGATTCATCAATGTTAATGCTCACGCTGGACAAAATAAACAGACCACAGAAATTGGTTCAATAACAAAGAGTTTTGTTATTGTTCCGTTATTATAATTTTTTTTTTTATTGTTATTATTTGGACCAATAGATGGATAAAAAAAAAGATAGAGAGAAAACAAAATACTTTCAGCTTCCGATTGCAATTGCGATTGCGATTGAACATTCAATTTAATCGAAAGCGAATGATACGTATTCAAAAAATGAAAAGTTTGTTGCCGCACTGATCAATAACATTGTGTTTGATTGATATAAAAATGTAGTTTCACAAAAAAAAAAATAATAATTTGCACAGCGAATCAATCATTTTAGACAGATCAAAGAGTGATAATGAAAACGGTATTATTTTTAGCAACAACTGAATTTATTTGCGTGGCCACTCCGGTCCCGAATCGTGAATGTGTTTTGATCGAAGACAAACGAACAACGATCAAAAAGAATTTGAATTGAAATCGTTCATTTATTTTCCACACTTCTTAATTTGAACATTCGATAAAAATCCAATGTTTTCATGAACATTTTTCAATAGAAGAAAGATAATATGAAATTATTGGCATTGAAAGCAGGCCTTCATCCGATACTTCGATAGTACGAGTAAATTCAAGTGCCCATGCATAAGTCTTCATACATAACAAATGTACGGCCGTACCTACGAGCTCGAACAAATGCGCTCAATTTCACTCTCCCAATAATTTTTTTCATGTAATGTTATAAAAGAGCATAAAATATATTTTCCGAAATGAAAAAAATGCCACAGAAGCTTGGGCCTTGATTGTACGGAGATCTGGATACAAAACATATATTATACGGATTCTTGAATTTACTTGCACTAATGAAGAAACGGATGAGTCTCTGATACAAAAATCTCCATTGGTCAATGAAGTCATGAATGGAATGCTGATAACACACTCTTCGTGTGTAATAATTTGATTTTGATACAGTGAGCCGGGACTTCCCGAAAGCTATGTGAGCATAGTATTTAATTTGATGAGAATGGTTATGACTGAAAAAGCCGAAGTACCATATTGGGGCGTATCGATCTTGCCGTTCCTTGTTGTTGTTGTTTTTTCTCTATTATTTACTTTCATTGACATAAATTATTATCAGTACAATTTTTGAATGATATCAAAATCCATGAGCGTTTGTTTACATATAATAATATATTAGAAATGTTTATTTTATTCGATAAGTATCGAAGCATTGAACTTTTACCGTTTGCTAATTTATGTTATACTTGTTATTTGTGTGATTTTCAGGAAACTTCACTCAATTTTGAAATAATGGGAAAAAAACTCCCATTCTGCATAAAATGTAAATTGATTCAATTACTGAAATCCGTTGAAAGTTTGTCGACATTGAATCATTAAACCGGACAAGAAAATTAAAACAAAAGAAAAATTAAAAAAAAAAAAAAAAAAAATAAAGAAAAGAAAATAAGAATTTAAAGTGAACGAATTTTAACAAAATGTCCTCGCCATATGCACCAGTTGAATGCAAACTTGGACAAAAAATCACGTCATCGCCCAGAAAATGTGCAATTGGAAGACCGTCATTACGATTATCAATACCAAATGTTCAACATCAAGGGACCGATGCTACAAAGAATCAAAAACGATTTGCATCGAATAATACGAATAATTACATTCAAAATAAAAAAAATCAAAATCATAATGATGGAACTGGTGGATCATTTGTTAAGCGAATGGTTGAAAATTGTAATAATCAAGGTCAATTTGATAGCAATGAAAAAATTAAATTAGATGAAGAACGTGAACCAAGTAAAAGTGATATCAAAATCATTGTGAACAAATCAAATTATGACAATAATTCATCATCAGATTCCGAATCTATTCGGGATTCAGCAACAACAGAGACAGAACAGAACATCGGAAACAGCCATGCTCATGATGTACTAATTTCACAAGCGAATCGTGAACTTAATAATAATACAAATAATTTAAAATCGAATATCCTTCAATTGCCATCGTATTCAGCGTTCGAGAGTGATTTTCGTAGGAAAATTGATGAAATGAATTCGAGTAGCCGGATTGATTTGCAAATGAAAGGTTTGTTCAACTATTTAATTTTTATATTCGACACTTTACATTGCAAATTGCAACATAATACTAAAAATCGATTAAATTCCGACTAAAAAAAAAAATAAACACATACACAATTTAGATCATTTGCCGTTGCTTACACAAATGAAAACATTATCATCATCTGTACCGAACACACCGCTACGTGTCATTCCAAAACCGCATTTCAAACGGATAATCAGCCTGAGTCCAACAGTTCATTATGAGTTAGAGCAACATGTTGTAAGTACAGCACTTAGGATCCATATTAATACAATTTAAAAAAAATATATGATTATCAATGTTTTTAGTTCAATGTATGGCCAAAAAAGCATATTCTAATTAATTTGGTGCATTTTATGTTGTGACAAGAGGCCCTAGCTATTTGCGGTTTGTGCTGTGCACCACAGATGCACAATGCACACTATATTTGGCGTAACATTCTTCCTATGGTTTCCTTCACCTATTTAAACATACCGTGGTAGTGTCAAAATTATGAATATGTGATGCGTCCACAGAGGTACGGTTCTATGATGGTGTCGCAGACCTTGACCGGCAGAGGCAGCACATATTCGAAGATTTTGACATTTCCATTAGAGACAATGCAAATCGATTTCTTAACTAGCGCGATATGCTTGTAAATACCTTTCAATGACTAAGGCTTACTTTAAAGGGGTCCGAATGATACATCACCTTCCAGTGGTAGCCTTCACCCTCAAAATTTTCTCTCTCTCTATCGATTGGTTTGCTTAAAATTGGAGTTCCGAGGCGTAGATGATTTCTTTTAAAATCATTATTTTTCAAAGTCAACTTTTAGTTTAATCAAATTTGTGATGCTGACTTGTGAATTCGGTACGTCCGCATTCGGTGCATACTGGCAAAACTTCAATTCATTTTTATTAGTAAAAAAAAACACGTGTAAGTGTTTGTTGTATCGATTAATATATATATAATTAATGCAGCACATTAACCCTGATCCCGTCAACGTATCAGATATGAAAACGGCATTTTTAAAGATTTTCTTTTTTCCAACGCAGTTTTCAGTCAGAAGGAAATGTTGCTAGACTTTTTGAATTGTCTGAGAATGTTTTTGGCCTTGAATGAAACCAGAACTTTGCCAAAGATAAGAACAATATCACACGTATCGATTTTGGCTCTGCGAAATATTAAAAATTTACGTGTAAAATGAAAATTATAGAAAAATGAGTAAATTGAGTATAAACTGAAAAACCGCAGATGTTTACAATGTTCGACGCAGGATTTTTTTTTCTCCTTCCATCCTTTGGACGAGTTTTTGACCACATTCTAGTGGTCTTATGGATTTGTAACTTCGGATCTATCCGTTTCAGACGATTTTCAAAAAATTTCAAAAATTCAAATTTCCTTTTTAAAATTTCATAATATATTCAAAACATTTCAAAATTTTGATTTTTTTTAGAAATTTGAAAAATTTCGAAAAATATCCTAAAAATTTCAGAACTTTCCATAACTTTTCAAAATTTTCGAAAGATAAAAATTTTCAACGAAGCAGGATTTTTCTTTCGTAAAATGGGAAAAAACCGTTTGGAATGCAAGGAGACACAAAAATTTCAAAAAAGTTTGACTTACTTACTTAATTCTTAAGATTTTCGAAGCTGCATAAATTGCGATTGCTATTTATTGATATAATTTTTATGAAAATCTAATGAGTTTTTTTTTTGTGAAACGAAAATCGCAAGAATTTCTGTTTTGATAATTTCACATGAAATTTTCTCAAAAATGCAATTGTGAAACAGACCCCGGGTAAAACACAACGGCAAGCGACAAGAAAAACAAAACAGAACAGAAAGTTTTCGCGATTTTTCATTATGCATAAATAAATTTTTAGAATGATGCTCTTTGCTGGACGCTCGATACACAACTCTGCACTATGCACCATATAGCGGTCTTTTTTCTTTTAAATCAAATTTATGTTAATTTGATCTGCCAGCAAAAATATTTCAGCTAGATATTTGTGTTCATCATTTCGTGTGAGCGCTTTATGTCAAGGTGCAATTCAAATTAGCATATACGCCTCAATGATATATGCATGTATTCAATGGAACGTTCGGTGTTTAGTTAATATGTACACGTCATGAATAGGCAACAAATTCCGGATGATTTCATTCATGGTTGAATCAATGCGTGCCAAACGTGCTATAGCCGAATGAAATTAATTGGATGAGCTTTTATTTTATAAAACAACGATATAATCTAAGGGTGTTAACAAATAATTGGATAAATACGGGAAAAAATGCTAAAAATGTTGTTATTGAAAATATAATCGATAATAATCATAATAAGTGAAGCATTTAAAATGTTCAAAGTGTATATTTTAAATGCAGGATAACAACCAATAATGTTCGGAAATTCCCAATCAAAACAAAACAGAATGCGGGGAAGAAAATGTATAATATTTTTTATTAAACAAACAAAAGCCCGGAAACATTAATTGGCTTGCGGTAACAATTGATTAACAATTTGAGAAGGCGTATGCTAAAACCGGTCATTTCCAAAGACCATGTTCAAAGTCAAGACTTTGTTGTTGTTGTTTTTTTCACACACTTTGTGTTTGTAATTTTTTGAAAATTTCTTGACTTCCGTTGCTTTGGATCCCGGTGAATTGAAGAAGAATGGCGCATTTTGAAAGCAAAACGTAAAGATATTTGGATTTTCTCCATTCGAAAATCGTATGTCCTATGCGACCATAAATTTCCATAAATTATTATATATTTCGAAATGAACAATCGTGGCTTGGTAAAAAAAAGAAATCCCAAGCGTTTTAACAAATACCACAAATATTATGTTCATGCGTTGTGTGTATATCTCCTCTCAGCTTTTTTTGTTCGCGGCCGCAATATAATGTGCGTGTTTGATGCATAAAGAGAGTGTCATAACGCACATATGTTGAAACTTATGAAAATAATTGAATAAAATATAACGGATAGGACAATAGTCATCATAAAGAAGCGCAAGCCTTATTAGTTGTTGCTCGGGCACATTTAGTAGATGAATATGATACTATGACACTCAAATATACTTTCCAAATATCCAAAAAGAAAAGAGACAAACAAACAATGAATCAAATCAAATCAAAATCGTGTCTAACTATGGTCGATCCGTATGCAAAATGTAAGGTTTAGAGAGATTTTGGTTGCTTTTGCTTCATGTTTCATATCAAGCTTTAGAATCGTGAAATGTTTGTTTGTTTGGTTGTTCCAGACCTAAATCATTATGCATGGCAACTAGAGCTCTGACACAATATTTATTTTGCCTATACCCAGACGGCGGCACCCTCAATTGATAATGGTGACAGTTGAACTGTTTTTCTTGAGCTCTAAACATAACCTTAAAAAACATATGGGGAGAGAGTGGGACACAAAATAATATTTGTTATGAGTTAGAACATAGAACATAAAATTAAGCTTACTTGCTACTTTAGATTGACTCATTTCTCAAATGGATTATTTTAATCAAAGTCGCCGATTATTTGCGAACTATGCACAAAGATATTGCCCGATCAATCTTCTAAAAATGTTCAAGTACAGGAAAAATAATTAGCAACTTTTCATATTCCATTCATGTACATTATTCGTAATAAATAGAATTTTTGAAATCATACATCAAGCGTTACTTTCAACATTTCTTGGCAGTGTATTATTTCATCAAATACACAATACACTGTACGCGTGTGTATTCTTTTCTATTTTAATAAATTAAAGCCCACTATTTGATGACGTTTCCATTTAACTATAATATAATATATTCCGCTTTTTGACCAATTTTCCTATTTCATACTATTTATAGTGATGTTGATTTTAATAGTCAATGCTAAAACGAAACGTGCTTTTATTTGATTGAGATGACGAATCAATGAAAAAATGCTGAACAATCCACATCCAAATAAAATAATTGAATCTATTAATTTCATGCTTTGAATATTAGCGATCCATTTATCTTGAGTAAAACCCCAAGCTTATTGCATTCTCTACTTCTATTAGAATGAACAGTGTACGTTGTACACATTATAAGTATTTCAAAAAAAAAAAAAAAAAAAAACAATCAAAACAAATCACATCTCAAACGTTATTTGCATACACAATGAAAAATGAATAATAATATTATTATCATGATTTATAATTTCAAATTCGAATGATTGAAACCTTTGACATTTTCCCGTCGATCATGGATCGCAATATTTCAACTCGATAAACCCATTATATTAAAAAGATGAAGAAAAAAAATCGTACGCCATATGTGTTGGTGTCTTCAGCAATTATTGTACCTGGGTCAAGTTCTAACATTCCTTCAATTTCACGTACAACTTTCATCTTTGTTATATTGGTTCAAAAATCAGTCGATAAAGAAAATAAATAATGTGTGTTCTTTATTTATCTATGGAAAGAAAACAGGAAAAAAAAATAATAATTCTATTTCCACTTGTTGCGTTGATAACCGAAATTTTATTCGATTTAAGCAATAATGTATAGAAAATTTAGATTAGTTGCGTGTTAAAATTATGCGCTCCCGAATAGATTAATTTTCGAATAAACGAAACGCTCACATATCCAAATAAGCATCATCAATGCTTTAGAATCCAAATAAAAAATCACATTCTTTCATGAATATTCTTGTTGTAGAATTGAATATGATATTTAGACACTAGACACACAGATATAAATTTTTAAAAAAAAAGAAGAGAAAAACGTTTTCTATACAAATTTAAATAGTTTTAATATGCTATACGCATACACGGTTAGGCGGTGCGCATATGCTTAAAAACGATCCGTCATTTCGTTTTGTTCGATACATGCTCAATTTTAGTTTTTTAAATGATTCGTCACTCATTCATCTCAGTTGCTCTCGTGCACGTACACTTATACATATATCCACGAACATATCCGCGTTCGTTTTCATTCATCTTTAGGTTTCTTTACATTTGATCAGTGCATGTCATTTGTGTGTGTTAGGCAAAGTACAGACCAGCTAATTATTTTTGTTCGTCTTCTGTTTCTTTTTTGTCTTTTTCATGTGTGTCACCACATATATGTATAATATATGTTTGCTCCGAAAGCAAGTCGCAAAACTCTTTAAAACTATTCATACATTCGTCGAAAAAGGCCTAACACGACAAATATGACATATACATTACAAGCTGAAACACACTGCTGAATTAATAAACCCGTGAATGAAATCCATTGATCTTATTATACTGGCTAGTTCTAATTGGCTGCTGTAACTGTACAGTGTTTGTTCAGACCCTGTATGTGAGAGAATGGGATTTGTTTTTATTGTGTAAACGAAAATTATAGCTGTGTATTTTGTGATATGTTCTCACAGTTCAACACGCAACGATTACATCGCATATTAATACATTCTATATTCGTGTGTAGCACATTTATATGTAGATCTTGAATGGTTGAATGTATCTATACTCTTTTTCTACCTTCATCATTTTATAATATCAATTCGGTCTTTCATTTTCATTACAAACACTGTCGAAGGCATATTTTGCAGAAATTCTTTTTAATATACAATAATTTTCTTACATTATTTATTTATTATTATTGTCTGTTCGTTATTTTTTTCTTCTTTTTCTTCTTATTCTCTCATTCTTTTTATTTTTTCTCTTTCTTTCAATTTTTTCTTAATGCAACCAAACAAATCCTTTTCAATAAATATTTCGTTACATTTGCCACATTCTTATTCATTGTGTAATTTTTAAAAAATCGTTTGATTTGTTGTTTTTCGGTCGTCGACGATTTTCACTATTGAAAAAGTGTAAAACGAAACAAATCATATTTTTGTGAGAAAAAAAAAAGTGAAAGAAATCTAGACT
Source organism: Mayetiola destructor (assembly GCA_000149185.1). Taxonomy (NCBI): domain Eukaryota; kingdom Metazoa; phylum Arthropoda; class Insecta; order Diptera; family Cecidomyiidae; genus Mayetiola; species Mayetiola destructor. The sequence continues at coordinate 2,747,909 of GL501519.1, forward strand.
GGTGACCATCGAATTTCATTTAACTACTGTGCAAGCTATTGAAGATACAAAAATGTGTTTTTTTTGCCTTCGTCTCCATTTTTCAAATTTAAATTGAAAGAAATAATAAAAACTGAAAAATGAATTGAAAAATGATCAAGAGATTCGAATGAATTTAGGGATTTCGAGCGATGTGTCACCATTCATCATTTGGTGATTTGTTGTTATTTATACGTGCATATAAACGATCATACCAAATTCTTAACATGTAAAAACCAACGAAACAAAAATCGACAGTGAATTGTGATCGATCCCAATTTTAAACGTAAAAATTTTTCGGCATCGACAAGAACAATTATATTAATCAAATCTAATTTCGGAAAATAAATAGAGAATATTAAGTTTTTATATTAACGATTGATAAAGAGAAATTTCGTAAATTTCTGGGATCAAATGAAGTTTATGAATGAAAAATACGGTGTAAGTAAAACCCGTCTCGGGTATGTAGAATCCACTTATGAAATTACTACTAGTGATCTGAACAACAACACCAATAAACAACAAACAATTGAATTGTTTCATAAACAAAGACCAATTTCAATTTGAATGTCGTGTTGGCGTTCGTATAAAAAGTATTTGTAACACAATATTCATCGCCTATATTTGCATAGTTTTTAGTATAGTTATTCTATCAAATATATGCATTTCTATACTCACATCAGCCTAAAATTTATTTGAATTGAAATAGAAAACGAAATCATTTTTTTCATACTCATTTTCATTTCTAATATTGTGATTAAATACGAACGAGCATTCTCAAAAGAATTGTCATTAATCTCTGTGCCAATAAAGTATATTTTTGTTTTAAAAATGGTGATGGTGATGCTGAGCAATGTATGAACATCATTGAAATTGATATTATTCAATTAGTTAATTAAATGTTCGATAGCCGATAAGTACTCAATACCGATTGACTGTGTAGTCAATAGTCAATTATATTATTATATCATTATAATTGAGTGTAGAAGTTAGATGAATCATTCATTTTAACCAGAATCAATTCATACATCATACGTAAATAGATATTTCTTTTTATTTATACAATGTTTCGAATGTATCATCGTTGATGGTGGTGTTCTGTGCCTTTGTGCGTCTGTGCTTTGTATTGTTGTGCCGTTTGCTTGTGCACCGAACAAGTTTCCATAAATGAATTTTCGATGGAATTCTATGGGCATTGAAGAAGAGATAAAGCGACAAATCAAAGAAGATGATTGTGATCAGTATCGCAAAAGTTTGCGCTAAACTGCATAATTGATTGCTATCATTATTACTATTGTAAATGAAGATGAAATATTGAAAAAGGCGAAACAAACCGATTTCGACCAATGATCAAAGATTGATGGATAACTTTTGCGTTTGCATTTGCATTTCCATTTCCGACAAAAGATGCGTATTATGTAATCAAAATAAACCGGCAATATGGAAATAAAATGAACTTGAGCCAAAATGAATTCACTGAAATACCCATTTTTAGTAAAATGATTAACATTTACTCATTCAATAATGAACATTCGATAAGCTATGGAGAATGTGAAATAACGTAATTGTTGATTCACGGTATCCAAATACGATAAAATACATTTGTTTACAAGCCTCTAATAAAAAGTGCCATTTTAAGTGCTATGTATCTATGTATTTTGAACTCAGAAACTTCACTAAAATCGAACATTGAACATTTAGCCACTCTGAAAATGCCGTATTCAAAAGAGTCGCCAACCCTGGAACAACGGTATACTAGCATTCTATTCCAGAATTATATGAGGAAAATGGTGGGTGCGCCATTGTGTTGGTGTTGGATCCTTGGTGGATTCTTGGTGTTGCTACCACTTTCATCTATTGATATTTAGTGTTGGTGTTGGTGGCATTGTTAATGATCCAAAACGGATTAGTATGAGAGGAAAACCATTTCGTGAAGTGGTTGCCGAAGCCAAAAAATCAAACAATTTTATTACGGATCCATTTGCAAGTGGTTCAACTGAATTCGAGCTATCGCCATTACGTCAATATGTAATAGCCGATGTTAAAAAAAGTTCACGAAACGAAAAAATTAACGAATTTCAATGGAAATGAAATGGATTATGATATTGTCAGTGCGTATCGTCAAAGTCGCCGAAAGAGTTCAATTTTATCAGCCGGTGGTGGTGTTGGCTCAACTAACAAACAGAATTTTCAGAGCATTTGACGATATAATGTGAAAAAGTTTACAGTAATAATCATTTATTTTGTTCGTCATACGTTATCCGGTTCTTATATGATTCATTTGCTTGATGAATTCGGTTTTCCATAGAAAGTGATGATAGGAGAAAGATGCGTATTGTAAATTTTCTTAACCGGAGGTTTTGCCTTAGAATTTTCATTTCCGTTGTTTATGTTTTATTCTAATTTTGTGCAATAAATGTCTTTGTTTAATGCTTTCGGCTCAAATTTTTCTAATTTTCATAGCTAAATGGGGCTCTTAACATCGATGTAGTGTAAGTCATAAATTCTCGCCAAATTCTTCATTTAATGACACAAATAAAACAAAGAGACGCTTCGTTTCAGCATTCTCAATAGTGCGAAAGAGATTGAGCTAATAGTATGAATTTGATAACGAAAACTTTCCAATTGCTGCAATACTCCCTCTTTAATTCAATGAAAAATGTTTGTATGTATGCTTTGAAACGTTTATGTTTGTGCAAATCATTTTATTTTATTCAAAACATTTATGATTTTTGCATTCAAGTTGAATAAGAAGAATGTAATATGAAAACAGAAAATCTCTCAAATTGAACTGAACCAATAGCGCAAAGTACAATTATTATTATTATTATTATTATTGTTTCGACTGGGTTGTTAGGCGAATCCAATCCAAAGTGGGCGAACAAGTAATTGATCGTAGAAAAATAATAAACAAAAAGAATTAGGAACACCTTAACACGTTGTACTTTGCTCATTCTGTCGCGCGCGCGAAGAATAAAACAAAACTGAAAGCTTGTTTTTTTGTTGCTACTCTTCACAAATCCGTCTATAATATACAGAGAAAAATAACATACATATGCACGAAATGAAAATGTATGCGTAATATGTGTTCAAATGACTACGTTAAACAAATTACAAACAAATAGCTATGCGTCTTCCATTGACATAATGCTCCATTCAGTTGAATTTGAAATTTGCCCAAATTGAATCTATAAATCTGGAAAATTAACTCATTTTCATTCCGAAATCTTAATAAATATCTGTTTTATTATTATTATTATTATTATTATTATTTCAATCATTGGTGAAATTAATCTGTTGGTCTATTCTACAGATGCCCGAATTGACAGATGGAGTTGTAACGAATTCCAATCCGGAAATGTCGTCAATTATAGAAAATCTTCAGAAACATGCACTCAAATCTCAATCACGACAAAATGTCGTCAATTCAAGTACAAGTAGTATGAAAGAATCATCATCATCTTCACAACAGGTAAATTATTAGAAAAAAAAAAAAAAAATAAACAATGAATAATAAAAATTGGCATTTAATATTGTTGAATGCGTTACTTCAGAAAAATGCCAGCTTTTTTTTTCGTCATTTAATAATCAATTGATTGCATTTGTTCGATTTCACTCATCGCCCATCGCACGCTGTGAAAATATGCAGTTAATGAACTGCATCAAATACTCGAGAATTTAATCCAAAGAAAGATCACGTTGACATATGATCGGTTGCCCGTGTCGCCGCGTGGCTTTGTTTGTATACATATATATATAAACATTTTGTGTGTGTGTGTGTCGAATACTTTTACAAGTTCTTCGAACACTGAATGAATAATCGTGCGGCAAATAGAAAAAAAAAATAGCAAAAACTTCATCAATTTGGCAAATGAATTTTTCTAAATGGATTCCAAAAGGATGAAACGAGATGAAGTGATTGCGATGACAAATGACTAATATACGTTCGATTCTTTTTTCTGTCGTCGACTCGTATCCTGATCGGCTACAACCGATCGTCGTATAAATCGATCCGCAGTGCAAAACGGTATTCATAGCGACTATCGATGCCAGTTATATTTTAACTAAACGAACGAACGAACGATCAATCGAACGAATAAATGTCCAAACGAGTAAACGAAATTTGGTAAAAAATATTTAGCAATCGATGAGGAACTCAACTATTTAACAAAACGAACAAACAGAATGGATGAAGAGATGGAGGCTAGTTGAATATTATATAATAATAAAAATAATAATAATAATAATAATAATCAGAATGATAACGAATAAATGATGAAATATTTACATTTAATTGAATTTATTTATTTATTTAATTTTTTCTCTCGAAAATTAGATGATGAATAGTTCGCAAACAAGTAGCACATCAACAAAATCAAGCTCAACAACATCGAGAGTTGCAAAAACATCTTCATCACAACGTGTACATCACGTATCATCATCATCATCATCGACTCAATCATCAGCCACATCATCTGGAATAAAAGCGATCGCACTTCAACGTGATTTAAATGATATGCAAAATACAATGTCCGAAATAAAAACATTGGCCGCTATATCGCCACCACATTCGGTGGTGATTGATGATAATTTAGAAATACCAAATTCATCGTTACAAGCAAATAATTTTGATTTGGGTCGTTTACATCAATCTTTAGAGAATATAGTTGATGAAGAGCCATTGGTTACATTTCCTGATGAGAGTCCAACATCAAGTTTGGAATTGAATGCATCTCAATTGGGTCAATTAAGCTCACCCGCTGACAATGAATTGGTTGCTGGCAATCATTTGAACACAACAGATACGGTCAAATTTGAAGAGAAGCGTACAATGTCGGCATCCAAAATGAAAGTTATCAAGGACGGTTTTAGCAGTGAACAGGCATGTTTACTAATATATCATATAAATTGGCTTTTTATGATAATTGAATCTACAAATTTAATTCATTCATTTCGTTTCTTTTTTTCTTTTTCTTTTTCTTTTTTCAATTTCATTCCAAATTCGTAGGCAACTAGTAATTCAAGCGAAATGAAACGGCTTCAAGCCGGTGACATTGATTACAAACAATCATCGGCCGCAGCGGCTGTACGAAATAAAATCGAATTGGATGGGATCAAAGCAGAAAAAAAATCAACAGTATTAAAGGTTAGTCACAATGCCAATTATATTATAATTCCGAGTAAAAGAGAATGTATGGAGAAAAAAAAATGAATAAAACTAATCATTATAATTGATAAGAGTCTGTGAATCTGAATCTGAGCGCATTCGAGCGTGTCTAAGCGTGTATGAATATCAGTGAAGATTTTTTTTTTTTTCATAATGCAAAAATGTAATGAGAATGTCATTAGTGTGATTCGGTTTTGTGGGCCAAAATATCATAATATTGTGTTACAGTAAAGTCTCTATAAAAGGACCCGACTCTAAAAGCACTATTTGTCATTTTTGGTCCTTTGAGAGGAACCATACTGTATATCCTTTGCGTATTGTGTTTCATTGTTTATATTTATCGTTATACAAAACACGCACACACAAAATGAAAATCGATATCAGTGCTAACCATTTTCATAACAATCACTGGATTCATGTTTAGTTGGATTGAACTTGAATTCGTGATGAAAATGATTTCATTTTGGGGTGCATGCGCTTATGATTTGTTTGGAAGCGAGTCATTATTTGGATAGAGCTTTAACGAGTTATCGTATGATATTGCTGAATTTAGTGTTTCATTCTGTAAGCATAAAGTCAAATATGTAGCAACAAAACTGAAGATATTGTTGAATAAATCAAGAACACCAAAGATTCCAAAAGTGATATTATGCTTAAAAACGGTGCCTTTAGATTTTTAGTTTCGACCTGGAAATATCCAGATAATAATCTATCACATCCAATCATTCGTTCGCGAATCATCATTTTTAAAATGGTAAATAAAAAAAAACTCTTTACAATTCGCGGTATTGTTATCATTTGGAACGAATAATAATTATTGTGAAAATTGATTCAGCAATCGTCAGGCTTACAAATCAAAATAATGTTTCGTTGAATTTTGTGGGTAATTTTTAATTGTATGTAAAAGTTTATCAGTTGAATCCATTGCCGGTATTTGTTCTACAAACACAAATTCATCTACCATACGTTTGTTTGGTATTTGTTCATGCTTTCAATCGAAAGCATCACATAGTCACATTACTGTTTAACGCATAACGTAGTATTAGACAGGGCCCAAATACGAATCGTCGTTCGGATGAAACTGAAAATGAAATAAAAGAAACCGACCGATTTCGGATCGATAGTCGATTTTTTTTTTCGCGAGCTCTATTTTTAGGCAATTTCACAAACAGACACGTACTCTCCCATTCGTTTGTTCGTTCGTTCTTTCGTTCGTTCGTTCGGCCGCTCGCTGGTTCGTTCGTATCTCTACATATATTTTTTTATTTCATCTTCTTTGTTTTCATCGCCATACTTCGATACAGAGGGAGAAAAAATGTCATCCGAATGTGTGCTGTAAATAACAATACGAACAAAAGGAATAATGTATAGCATAAAATTAAAACGTCCGTTGTGTTGCTAAATTCTTCGTATTAACGATGAACACAGGCAGTTTTCTTTCGATCGTTGCACAGTTTCCATTATATCAATATATAATTCGAATCGCGCGAAAATCGCGTTTATAAATAAAATTTTAGTCGAATCATCGAATTGAATATTTTTCATGGTTATATTATGTATTCAATTGCAAAGAACAAGTAAATTATTCGATGAAGAAAACCAAAAAAAAAAAAAAGAAGACTTTAACATAATATTCTTCTAATTGTTTGCGCTCATAGAGCCGGTTGCTCGGAATAATTTTGATATTGTTTGAAACAATTTCGGAGATATGTCAAATAGTGAAAACCATTTGTATCGTTTAAATTTAATAGACACATATAAAAATAGCGATCGAACTTCGAAAGTATTTTTGTGATTAACAAAATTCAAAAGCGAATAAGCGCGGGGGAGAGAACAAGTTGACGAAATATTAACATAGAACGACATACATTATACGAAAAATAAAAGGAGAAGAAGAAAAGAGGAAGAAGACGAACAATCATCATGTCAAAGAACACTGCATGGCCCATACGCAAGGGCATATTTCGATCACAAAATATCGAAAATATTCCACAACGATCACCAAGTCCGATTGTTGAAATGCCTTTAAGTCCAGACCCAGACACCATTAGTAATGGTAATCCATTGAGTCCACCACCATCGTTGCGATATCCTTCAATAGAACGTTCATTATCACCAAGACGATCACAAAGTCCATTCAATTCAGCTATGAACAAAGGCATTCGCGAAATTCCAATCGAAGTCGAACATGAGGTACGAACGAAGGAAATTGTGACGCATTTCTTTTTTCAATTATGAATGAATCATATAATCCTTTCATTCTGGATATTTAAAAATTTAAAGTTTGCGTCAGTGTTGTTCGATTGATTAAAATGAATAGGAAAAATCTAATCTTTTCGGGACAAATTCTTTTCTCATATTCGAAAGGGAAATTTTTTGAACAAAGATTCAAAAGAATTTGATCGTATTTAATATTGATTGCAATGAATGAATCAAGTGAAGTGTATCGATATATGAATAATCTTATCAATGGAATGTCGTACAATAATAATTTAATAATTGAATGATTTGAACTGAGTACTGAGCCCTGAGCACTGCGCACTTTGCACACTAGCAATACGCATTTTGAATGAATGAATCGTGAATGTTTGGTGTGATTCAGATGAATTAGTATTTTCAATTAATTGTTGTTGTGTTGTTTGTTTTTTTTTTTTTTGTTTGTTCCTTCCCCTTTTCTATCTGCAATAATAGGAGGCTCGATCATTCAAATCTGGAGATATTCAGCAACAAGAATCAAACAACAGAGCGGCTGCATCAATGAAAATTCATAGCGACACATTTAGTGCCGAAAAGAAAGCGATGAAACAGGCTCAACAAAGGCAAACGGTTACATCAAGCGGAATATTTAATCAAGAATCACATGTTAAATCAGCATCTCAATCGAATTATACAATAACTACAAAAGGTGTTTGTAGCACCGGTAGCAGCATGATAACATCATCACAATCAAGCAAAGCAACAAATGGTCACGTCAAAATTGAAGATCAATTTTCTGAAAACTTTGCCGATTTGGATAAATTGAATGCGTCCAGCAATCAAGACGATGTAAAATTGGTGATTCACAAATATTCACAAATTTTGGATACGAACGTTTCGATGCTACAAAAGCCTGATCAAACAACAAAAATACCATCCGTATTAGATTCAATTTATGAAGTTATTGAAAAATCTTGGGGTATTCCAACGCATGGCCATCAATTGGGCTACAGTTTATGTGATAAATTACGAATAAATGGCGGCTTGGATTTATTGGTTCAAAACTGTGCGGAAGATGACAGAAAATTACAATTCTCATCGGCCCGTTTACTCGAAAAATGTTTAACCACTGAGAATCGAGCACATGTGGTTGATGTCGGTTTGGATAAAGTTGTGAGCTTTTGTAAAAAACAAAATGTATCAACGGATAATTCACGCGTTGGAACCGGTATTTTGGAGAATTTGTTTAAACATAGCGAAGGAACATGTTCGGATGTTGTGCGATTGGGCGGTTTGGATGCGGTACTATATGAATGCCGAAAAAATGATCTTGATACATTGAGACATTGTGCAATGGCTCTAGCTAATTTATCATTATATGGTGGTGCCGAAAATCAAGAGGCAATGATCAATCGAAATGTACCAATTTGGCTATTTCCATTAGCCTTTCATCATGATGATATAGTTAAATATTATGCATGTTTGGCCATTGCCGTTTTAGTTGCAAACAAAGAAATCGAAGCTGAAGTATTGAAATCAGGTACATTGGATTTGGTTGAACCATTTGTTACGTCACATAGTCCATCCGGATTTGCTAAATCGAATTTGGCCCATGCTCATGGCCAAAGTAAACATTGGCTAGAGCGTCTTGTTCCAGTTCTGAATTCAAATCGAGAAGAAGCTCGTAATTTGGCCGCTTTTCATTTTTGTATGGAGGCCGGTATAAAAAAAGGCCAAAATAGTACGGACATGTTTCGTGAAATAGGTGCAACGGAAGCTTTAAAGGGTGTTGCCAGTTGCCCGAATGCAATCGCATCGAAATTTGCTGCACAAGCGTTACGCATAATTGGCGAAGAGGTGCCCCATAAATTGTCACAACAAGTTCCACTTTGGTCTGTAGAAGATGTACGTGAATGGGTTAAACAAATTGGTTTTGCCGAATATGAACGAAATTTTTCCGATTCACGTGTTGATGGTGATTTGTTATTGCAATTGACTGAAGAAAATTTACGTGATGATCTGGGCATCGAAAATGGTATTCGAAGGAGGCGTTTCAAGCGTGAGCTTGAAAATTTGAAAAAAATGGCCGATTATAGTTCAAAAGATGTTGCAAACATTGCTAATTTCCTGCAAAATATTGGTCCTGAATTTGTTATTTATACGTATTCAATGTTAAATGCTGGCGTCGATAAGGAATCCTTAATGCATTTAAACGAAGATCAATTGGTAATGGAATGTGGAATCAAAAATTCAATTCATCGCAGCCGAATTTTGAATGCAATTAAATGCATGGAAAATCGATTGGCATTGTCAGCCGAAGAAAATATGGATAAAACATTGGATGTATTTGTCAGCTATCGACGAAGCAATGGATCTCAATTGGCTAGTTTATTGAAAGTTCATTTACAACTACGCGGTTTTTCCGTATTCATTGATGTTGAACGATTGGAAGCTGGAAAATTTGATAACAACTTATTGAACAGCATACGTCAGGCAAAACATTTTATTTTGGTATTGACGCCTTCGGCCTTGGATCGATGCATTGAAGATTTTGAGTGCAAGGATTGGGTTCATCGGGTAAGTGATAATGTAAATTAGTCTGAAGGAAAGCCGTATTTAACAAATTTTTCATTCCATTTCTTTTATTTAAAAAAAAAAAAACAAGGAGATCGTGGCTGCTCTTTCAGCCAACTGTAACATAATTCCAATCATCGATAACTTTTCATGGCCCGAAGCCGATGTTTTACCCGAGGATATGCGAACTGTGTGCCATTTCAATGGCGTCCGATGGATACATGACTATCAAGAAGCATGCGTTGATAAACTCGAACGGTTAGTTTTAAATATTTTTACTTTTATAGCAGTCAAAAGAAAAATAAATTTCCATTTTTATGTACTTGAAAAAAAAAATCCAAATAGATTCATGCGCGGTGAACGAGAAGCAGTCATGGCTGGATTACGAGCAGGGATCACGAGGAGTGATGTTCCACCAAATACACCAAGCACAGCATCATCCACAGTCCGAAATCCTATGTCCTATAACCGAATGCACAGCAACGATTCGGATAAAGAAAGTAGTCGAGCGTCCGATTGACTAGAGGTCCCCTCTGACGCAAAAATTGCTCTAAATAAACAATCTGTTTCGAAATCACCAAATCCAAAACATAAAAATTTGCCCATTTTACCAAGCGGGGGTCGAGTACAGCCATGCATGATCCGAAATGAACCATCGAAACCAAAGCCAAAATCTCAATCGATCGGGCAAACAATGGAAACAGATCAAGTTGAAGGTAGCAATAGCACAGAGGGCGCTTCAGATCTTACAAATATCACTAAAAATGATGATCATAATATAAATGAAATAAATGAAAATGATAATGATGTGAAAAGAGCAACAAATGACAACACAATGAAAGATGATGATACTAAAATTAAAACTGATAATATTGAAAATCGAAATGTTAAAAATGTGCAAAAAATGAATCGATCCGAAACAAATAGTATTGGTTCATCATCATCACTTAATAATATTGTTAGCCATGATCCTGAACCAAATACATCCAATAGTAATAGCGTTACAAATTTAGATGATACAAAATCAACATCAAGTGCTCAATATTCAATGGGCTCGGACAGCAATGAACCGAAACGTACTTTATTGAATAAATATGTTAAAAAAGTTAAATCATTAATGAAAAAATGATGATCTTTCGAACAAGAAGAAATATTATTTTATGAAAAAAAAAAAAAAATAAAAAAAATAATTAACATCAAAAAATTATTGTTTCTTTTTTCTTTGGATTTTTGAGTTCAAACGAAAACCAAATAACAGAAGAAAAAAGAAAATAAGAAAAACAAAATTCGAAATTCGGTTAAGAGATAATAAATACTAAGTATCATCTAATCCGTGATATTATTCTTTAAAAAAAGCAAACAACAACAACAACAAAAACACAACATTATTTCTCCCATTTTGCAATCAAAGTCAGATTTTCCATTCATCGCAACACCAGTGCTATTATTACAACTGAGCTCTGGAACTGCATGTGCCTTCTCATCAAAATATTTTAATAGTGAACAAAAAAATTAAGTGCAATTTTTATCTTTAATTGTATAACATTTTGATAAGCAGATTGCTTACTATATTGAGCGCTATGTAATTGTGTCAAAAAGTAGAAGAAAAAATTCATAAATATACGTAACACTCAAAGTTAAAGGAAACTAAGTTTAAAGAAAGAATAGAATTCGCTGAAACGGGCTTCACTTATCGGTGAAATCGGTTTCCATCATCGCCAATACCCGAAGTGATGAAATACATTAATATATACATATATACATATTGATTTTACGCTCATCATTTCTACATATATATCTTTTTTTCTAAATTACGATGAAATGCATTTGAGTAACAGCTTCAACCGTTAACAAAACCAATACTGATCATGTCAGTGTGTGACAAGTGAACAAATTTTTTACTTTAATATACTTTGGGCCCGTCACCGATACAAGTTTTTTCATGATGAATTACTGAACATGGTTTACTTTTGCAAATTATTGATTTCCAACAATGGCCCTATAAACGAACGGTTAATTCTTTCAATTCTTTGAACAAGAGTTCTGGATTAAATGGACGTTCAACCATTTCATGCATTCAACTCATTCCGTTTGTGAGATCTAGATTCTCCAAATGTATCAGCTTTAGTATGTGCTTAATGGGAATATCATGTGAAAAAGTGGCAGAATTATTAGCTTTGCATGGAAGCTAACGTTCTGCCACTTGTTTAATTGGAAAATAATTGGAATGCATCGAATCAATTGTCCCATCTAAAATCGTATTATCGATTCGAATAATCCTAAGATTTATTTATGCAAAAAGTAATGTTATCCATAAAATCAATCATGCCTTAATTCCTTTAATTCCTTTTTGACTTGTCTTCTATTTTATATAAATCAAATGAACAAATCAAATTCAAAGTTGTTGTTTTTTTTTATTTATTTACATCTTTAGGCGATCATCATCATTTACATCTTTAGGCGATTGATAAAGTTTAATGGTAATGTCTTTGTAATTGAAATTTGTGCAAATATCTAGATAATTACTGGATCCAGCAATGGACATAAGTTTTTCGGGTGTTGTTTGCGATATAACTGAATAAATGGACGATGATGCTGTTGGAATTTCGGCAGTCACATCGCCTTTCATATTGTATTGAAGTAGCCGATTTGTATCACCACCAATATAAACAATATCTTCCAAAAATCCAGATACATGTACCGAACTGTTAAAATCAAAAACCATTGATGTTTCCATTGAACGTAGATGGTATAATGCCGGTTTTGGGCCGCCACCACAAACAAACCATTCATCAGTTGCTGAAACTGTACCTTGCCATTTGCCATTTAATGGCCGTTCAATTCGTTCATCTTTGTATGGTTCAACACGATTGGTTAAGTGTTTGCTACGACGATCCCATATTCGTACCGAACCATCCTCTGAAGCCGAATATAAAATATCATCAACAGTGCCATCGATCCAATGGATGTAGTCTGTGTGGCCAGTGAATGAATGTATAATTTGACCATTATTCAAATCGATTGAATGAACATTGTTATCACCGCAACCAGCATATAAAATGCCATCTTTTGTATTTAACCACATTGAATTAATGTCACATTGATCAGATGATAATTTACCGGGCGGTATTTGTATTTCCCATGATTTTTTTCCGGTCAATCGTTTTTTAAGCCATGTAAAACCAATGATTGTGCCAACATTTGTGCCAACAATTAATGCATTCCCATAAAATGATAAACTTTGTACTTTTAGATCACCATTTTCGGATATTTTGAATATTTGCAATGGTTTCGATAATGAATTCTTTGAAGATACAACAACTGAAACTGGCGCTTTGTGCTCATCATCCAAATCATATGTGTGCTCTTCGGGAATTACACAAATCTGTGTTATACTGAAATTGGTATAAATGAATATATAAATGGATTGTCGGCAAAGCTTCATGTGAGACAAAAACGAATACAATTTTTGGTAACTAACCTATAAACGAAAACATCACCAAAATTGTTACCAACAAACAAATATTCACCGCACGATGATATCACCTGTGATAACGTTGTATTGTAAAATATTTTTTGATATTGTGGATCCATTTCTATTGTATCGTTTTATTTGTTAAAATTTGGTTTGAGTTAAACGCAAAACGACTCTTCTTTGATATTATTATTTGGCTTGATTGAGAATACATTCATCGAATGATATCAGCGACCTCTACAGTTATTTTCGAACTATATTTTGACAGCGTTGAAAATTAATTTCGAAAATAAACCTTAACCTTTCGAATGTATTTTTTTTATTCATTCAAACTGTTTGGAAATAAAGATGTTGTCAAAAAAAAAATTAAAATTGCTCAGGTAATCTATTACATTCAAACAAATCATGGTCTCATTGTTGAATGTTGAGACTTTGTTCATTTTAGTGCCACTGAATTGGTTCAACAAGCCGAAGCAAGCAATGAAATTGAACCAGCAATTATGTGCCGAGGATTAAAATTCAGACTTCCGGAAAATACGGTCGAAGAATTGGCCACAATTCAAACGTATCAAGGTAAACATTGGGATAATAATAATATATTTGAAATAAACATGCTCGATCCTCCCTCACACGATCAGATGATCTACGTAAAGTGCTTTCGATCGAGAGACTATCAAAGAGAAATACCAGATCGATTGCAATACTCGAAGATGGGAATATTAGAATAACCAAACGAGTAGGAAAATCGACCCTTGTTGGTGTACATGATTATTTGGAGCCACATGAAGCATTATTTTTGATGGAAGTTGTGAGTGTGGCTTTCGAGACTTTTATATATATAATAAAAATGGCCATTGAAATGAATTCGTTTTCAGAACAGATTGGAAGTGTATGTTGATTCGATTATTGTTTCATTAGAGCGTGGCTATAAAATATTTTTAGCCGATGATTTACATCCGAATCAAGATGATCGATTAACACTTTCCGAATACATGGTATTTTCGCATTTCGCTCGCGCTGGATGCAATCTAAGAAGATATACTGCAGAGACTACAACATCATCGCAGAGATCCTCACAAACTGATGCAAATGTTACAAAAAGTTCACAAACTTTACGATCTTCTGTTTTGAACACAAATCATTTATATGTTTGGAATTATTTATATGAATTGTTAGGACATCAAAGACAAGTGATACCATTAAATGAAAGAGATAACGAAAATTATATAAAAATAAAGTCCTCAATGGATACTATTTGCAAAACGTTTCGCAAAAATTTTCAAGATGAAGGCGATGATTTTCAAATGAAAGATAATATTGTAAATGAAACATGTGAAAATAGAAAAAGGGAATCTGATTTTGATGAATACAGTCCGAGTTCAAGCAAACTAATGAAATTGTCTCGATTGACCGACGATCAATATGCCGAACAATATTTTGGAAGTGGATCCACAAATGATTTCATGAATAATTATGAATTTAACAAATTTAGTGAAATATTCAAAAAAATAGATATCATCAATTTAAAAGTATGCTCAATCGATGAGACACCGAATTCGACTCAATTGAAATTTTCCTTTGATTTTTGGACAACAACCGACCATCAAACAACTAAATGTTATCGACCAAATTTTCGGATTATTATCAGGTGATTGCAAAGTGTATATTGATTGTATCATTTTAACATTTGATCAACAGTTGGTTAAATATTTTTTTTTTTCAATGGTTTTAGCAATACACCGAAATCTCTTCTACGCAGCGATGACGTTCTTCGATTGTACAATAGTCAAATCCATAAAGCTGCCATTATAATGGTTTGTTTAAATGAAGAAATGTCATTTCAGGCATACGTTTATCGTTTTACTATATGACGAATTGATTTAGAATGCAATTATTGTACAGTGTCATCGTTCATATGTTTGAAATAGAATCAAAGCTATGGAAAAATGGCTAAAATTATTTTCCTATGTATTTCTGATGATGACATTAATGTAAACACTTAACCAAACAGAAGCGGTTAATATTATTTGTTACATAGTTGATGACAAAATGTTCTTTTCGTATATTATACTTTATACAGCATGGAAAATGCAAAATACTATTTCAAACACAAGAGACAAAAACAGAAAAAAATAAAAACAAAAATAAAAAGAGTTAAAGCTACGAATAAATTGCGTTTAAATAAATGGATACAAATTCGAAGGCAAATACAACAACATGTATACTATATACACATAATGTGTAATGTCTTATGCGCGCACCCATAATATCGCACCCAACGTTTATTATGATTTGCATGTGTGCGTATTGTTCGTTCGCGTTCGTAACCACCATACGAATAAAACCGAACGCGCGTATATTCATACGCTTTTGCATGGATCAATGCGGTGGATGAGAGAAAGATATAATTTTAATTCGTCAGTATTTGTTATACATTCCGACAGTGAACAAGTCATTATTCGGTTGTTTTTTTCTTTCCCCCCATCGAAACAATTTTTTTCGCTCGAACCGAAAGAAATACTTCGCAGAAAAAAATAATAATAACAAAACAAAAAAGTGTCCAAATCAAGATCGGATCAATTGGAACGTTGATAAATTGATTTAATTCAAAATGAGTTGTGGAATATCTTTAGTAAAATTTGTCCTGTTCGTGTTCAACTTGATCTGTGCGGTAAGTAAAATGAGCCATCCTGCAATCTATAAAGTCAAAATCCAAATAAGAAAGAAAAATATTTAACAATGGTTCTAAATTGAAATTGGTGAAATGGAAATGTTCATTTTTTTCTGGATGCAAAATTTGATGCTGAACGTAGTAGTCAGTGTATCGAAATATGAAAGACATCAACGTTCAAATCGAAGAAAGTGACCGATTGTGTTGAGTAGTCACTGAAAATATAAAACTTTTCTTCATTTCGAGAAAGTAAAAAAAAAAAAATAATAATAATTACAAAAATAACGTAATTCGGTTGTTTGTTAAGCTTCGTTCTAAGATGGAGAGTTGATCTGGTGTGTATTTGTATATCTTTTAACTGGCTCCTTCTACACCCATTCAATCGAAAGTTTCAAATTGTATACATGCATAGATTGTTGTTGTTTATTGCTATTGTCGTCATCGTTGATCGTCGTTGTTTGATCATTATGGCAATAAACCATCATCGTTACAACAAAACAGGTTTCATATTGATTCAAAATTTTAATTTATTTCATACAATATGTTCACATTTGGGTGTACGATTTCATTTTGGATCCATTCATTCCATTGAATAAATTTTATTCGCCTGTTTTTACTTCAAAAAAAAAAATACAAAAATAAATATCACTTCGCTATCATTCAGTTCAATCGTCTTATTAAATAATTCATAAAAGCAAATCAATATTTTTCCCTGGTTTCGATAATCGTTTTGGATAAAAAGCGATACGCTAGCAACAGATATATAAACAAGGTTAAATATCAGTTGAAACATTAACTCATTGGAATACATAAACATTCATCTGTATGACAAAACAGAAATCAATTTACTGTGAACAAATCAATGTATTGTAGTCTCGAATGAGAAACGTTCTTCGGCCATATCTTAAACACAGCCAAAATGTGGCTTCAACAACCAAAAACGCTAAAAAGACAAACAATTTCTTTATTTGTTCATTTAGTCACAGTTAATTTTAACGAAAAATGACAAAGTCGCCGTGTTCCAGGCAATAACAAAAAAAAAAAAACAAAAAATTAAACTAGAGGAGTTGACGAAACGTGTAATGCAAATCGAATGGATTCGTTGACGAATGATGTGGTTTGATATTTGAATGGACAAACAAAAAGAGCTGGAAAAATCTGTTAACAAATCGCGACATATGTTTCGTTGATCTTGATTGTAGAGCGGTTTCTTTTTTTTTTTCAATTTAAAATACTCATCGTATTCAAATTATAAGGAATGTCGATGTTCTAAATTCCACATATTGTATGCGTTCGCATCTCTTCCTACATAATAAAATGGATTCAAAACAATATTGCATGCATAATAATGACAACAGCCAAAGAGAAAGGGAGTGGGAAAAATAGTAAGAGAATAGAACGAGTTTTAAAACAAAACACAGAAAAGTTTTTTATGGATTTATGTGCGTGTTGAACACTATTAATGTGGAAATTACGTCATTTAAATATAGCAACGAAATCGGTTGTTGAATGCGATTTTTTTCCCTCTTCATTAGAATAAAACTGACTAGATATATTAAATGGAACGATATCAACATAAAAAAAACAATAACAACGACAAAAAAAATAAATAAATATATTTTTGAGTACGTTGGTTGAACCGTAAAACCGTATTTATCAAGTGCGAGAACTAAACTGATGAACTGAACTGAATGCGCAAATATTCGGACAATATGTGCACACGAAAAAATAATAATAATAATAAAACAAAACAAAAAAATAAGAAGCAGAAGAAGGCGTAAAATAAAACCCAAAACAAAAACACAAAAACATGAAACGATGAAGGTGCAGTTGGAACGGCACATAAATATGTGCCGATATATACATGTTTATTATGCGTATTCAGTGTTCAGTGCTCATGCAAACGGTTCCATTACTTTCGGAATGGAAATTAAAAGGCAAAAATAATTGGAACAGGACAGTTGAAGCAGGGTGAAATCGGTCGAACGTGGTTTTCCTTATGTTTTTTTTTTTAATTTCATTTTCCTGGTCTCATGTGTATCAAAATAGGAAACTACTACATAAATATATTGATTTATATGTTGTTGTTGAAACACATATTAACACCCATTTTACAAACAATACAATACAAGCACGAAAAGCATAAAAATGAATAAAAAGAGAAAATCTTTAAAAAAATGTCACTCCTATATTACACACGGATTGCGATACCCGTTACACCAGACATTGACCCCGATTCATTTATTGGTACAAATGGGAAGCTGGAGTCTTCAGCTACCATCATGATCCGGAAACAAACTATTTTCGGTAAAAAGAAATTGGATTTCGATCATTGTTTAACAGAGTATGTCCCGAAAATGGGGGACCAAATTTGACATTTTCGGCCCGGGCATAAAAAAGGGCCTATACAGTTTTTCAAAAAAATTGTACAAATTTGACTTCTGATTTCGTTTATATTTCTTCTATATGAAGAAACTCCGACGCTTATCATCATTCTGTTTGGATCGGAAGTTTTGTGTAGAGTCTAATCAGCTTTTTTCGCACTTCCTTCTACTTTTAAAAATTAAATATTACAGTCCGTAGTCGAGAGTTATATTTTTAGCTTTGGTGCTTTGAGGATGATACAAAATTTGATGATAGAAAATATATACTATTGGGAAATAGTTTCGAAAAAAGTGGGGAATCAATTCAATGCTTATGGGAAAATAAAATTCAAAAACAAAAACCATATCAAATGTACACATTTTCGTATAGTTTTCGGATATTTTATATTAGCAACAAAGAATGAAGATGCAATTCAGGCCTAGCAGAACATTGAATAGATTATTTGAGAAAACTATCGAAAATCTGAATTAAAATACAATTGAAATGCTTGAGAAATGCCTCGCAAACAAAACAACTGTATTTGTGTAATCGTGTCAAGAATCCATTAATTCAAGTAGAAAAATTTCATTTTAAGATATTTGGAGAATGAATTGAAACGATGGGAATCAAATATTTTGCTATATGATAACACAATTGAATGGCTGAGAACGAAAGTGGTTCATACGAAAAAACCGGGACAAATCTAAAGGATTTTTTTTTTAGGAAGGGAACAAAACGAGAAAAATTTATTAAAAGGGGTCCTGTTCCCTTTATGAATAGATTTTTCGTGTGGACCACTTTCATTCTCAACCATTCAATGGGCAATCATAATAGAAGCGCAACGCGATGTAAATGCTATATAACTGATTAAACTAACTAAAAACTATTGGAATCATGATAAAAAAAATTAAGTTTTAATTTTGGCAATTTATTTCACGTAATATTTTGTATTGCATTTCTCGATAATTGAATGGCAATATCAACAGGTTGCTAGAACATCGTTCGTTTCAAAACTTTTAAAATACCGATGTATTGGGAGACTGTAATTCAATGTGAATTGTGCCACTAACGGAAGTGAACAAGATTTGAAATGATTATTTACATTATAATTTGCGTTGAAAATTTCATTTTCGAAATCATATCCAACGAAACGTGGAGAAATTAGTGAAACAAAACTTGAAAGCATATATTTTATATTCGGTTTCAAAGCGTCATGGAGCCAACACCTCAAAATTTACGAAATAAACAAAATTGAATGAGTAAAAAAAGAAGAAGAAGAAGAAGAAGAAGAAAAACACGATATGGAAATGCGTGATCTCATTGAATATCATTGGAATAATGTAAAATACGAGACTCACGTGCACGTGTATTCGTACTAGTCTGGCTATGGATTTATATTTGTGTGTCGCATTTTTGTTTGATTAACACAAACACAATCTAGTCGAAGCATGTTTCTCTTTTCAATTTCAATAAAAAAAAATTACTTTGGTTATTTGGCGTTGTACGATGTGAAAAATACTCTAATGTACACATACACATAGAGATTCAGATATTCGTCACATTTATCTATTTGCCAGATTCGAGAATGCTGTCTACATATATATCCATATTCTAAATGGAATTTAACGTTTATTCTCAATTTATGGAAAAGCAAAATGAAAAATACACAAATTATAGTAACAAATTATCAAATGAATGAGAAAAACGAAGTAAGCGAAAAAACATACACCAAAACTAGCGTCACTCAAAAACAATTGATCAACGTTTGGCTTCGCTTTGCCTCGTATAGTTTTGTAAATGATCATTTTCGATCATTTTAAAACATCTAGCATTCTCTAGTGAGTATACATCGTATACGATGTGTTTGCGTGTTTTTTTCTAATTTTTTTTTTATTTGCTCACTTCGATGCTACTTTTTCGATATTATTTAATTTACGATAAATCAATGCTGTGAGATAAGATGACTATCATCTATGAGCTTAAATTTAGACTTTGTAGCTTTCGATGCAGTTTTTCGATCATTTTTCTTTATCTAATCAGCGGTTTGCCATAAACGATTACAATTCGGTTGAGAGTTAAACACCGCTTGTAGCCATATGCATAGGCGATTTTCCATAAACAATAATATTCTTCAACCATTTCGGCTCAAAGCTCTTTTACAAGCAACGAAATATTGTCCTCGACCACAATTTTTCCATAAAAATAATTAAAAACATTCTGAAATATACAGCTGGCTCGAATAAAGTGTTGATTTTTCTGCGCAAACGGTGTCCGTACTAAAAATGCTAAGCAAATGGATTATTTATTTCAATGCCAAAAAAAAAAATATGTCATATCGATGAGACATGCCATGAGTCATTGTACACCTACAATCAACAATTTAATAGCTATTTATCACATTCTGTCAGGTTTCTGTTCAATGTTATATTTTCGTTGAAAATTTCCGATGTTTGAAGTTTTGAATTATTATAATATTTTGAATCAATATTCATTCGAATTGATATTACGATATAAAAATAAGATTCATTGGATTTAACAATTGTCATAATCATGAGTACATGCCCTTTTAACTGAAGCGAATATAAAAGTTGGCAATGATGATAAAGGCTAAAAATTCGAGAGAACTTCTCATAGGGTAATCTAGTACGATTATAATCGAATTACGTTCGCGTAATGCCAAATAATTCCAAATAATTCCACCATAATGTGCAGTAATAGATTATTCGACATGCTCGAATAAAGTGTTGATTTTTCTGCGCAAACGGTGTCCGTACTAAAAATGCTAAGCAAATGGATTATTTATTTCAATGCCAAAAAAAAAAAATATGTCATATCGATGAGACATGCCATGAGTCATTGTACACCTACAATCAACAATTTAATAGCTATTTATCACATTCTGTCAGGTTTCTGTTCAATGTTATATTTTCGTTGAAAATTTCCGATGTTTGAAGTTTTGAATTATTATAATATTTTGAATCAATATTCATTCGAATTGATATTACGATATAAAAATAAGATTCATTGGATTTAACAATTGTCATAATCATGAGTACATGCCCTTTTAACTGAAGCGAATATAAAAGTTGGCAATGATGATAAAGGCTAAAAATTCGAGAGAACTTCTCATAGGGTAATCTAGTACGATTATAATCGAATTACGTTCGCGTAATGCCAAATAATTCCAAATAATTCCACCATAATGTGCAGTAATAGATTATTCGACATGTTCTGCTTGTGTTTGTATAACTGTCATACAGATTGACAGTCCATAAGTGAATTCGAGTTGAAACAATTAAAAGTTTGGAAAAATGCCTTGCAAAATAGTAAAGAACCACATAAAATCACTTATTTTGACTTTTTCCGAAATTAGAATTTGTTTTTCTCTCCTCTTAACGAGCTCCAGCAATGTGTTTTGGTATTTATAGCATATTCCTCCTACATTTTCCATAGCAAAACTTATCAAATAATCTATTACCCCACATTATGGTGGAATAATTTGGAATTATTTGGCATTACGCAAACGTAATTCGATTATAATCGTAGTTGATTACCCTATGGAACTTCTACTTCAAATGAGCCAAATGCACAGAGTCATAGTTTACTTTGTAAACATGAATTTGATGAATGAGTGTGTGTCAATGGAGTCACTAGTCAATATCCATAATAACTCATTGCAACTCCATAGGCCGTATGATTTAAATTCCTTCAATCAAAAAGAATGAGTACGTTTTTATTATAGATTTAATTCTTGAGAAAATTAAATTATGAGCTGAAAGTTTTTGTTCCGGTTCTAGTTTCGTGATTTTTCCACTTGAATGAGCAATATGGAAAAAAAGTTTGGAACAAATATCACACCATTTTTCTCACCTTTGACTCAATGGTATTTGCCAATATCTGCTCATTTTATGTTATTGTCTAGTATCGAGTCACAAGCAAAAAAATGGTTTGAGTCGAAATGATATCAATTTATTTTATTATCAAAATATATACACGTGCTCATGTATCTAACTGGCGGAATATTGAATCTGATGCTAATAATAAAACATACAGAGATGTTGAATTTCTCGTGATATCGCTATATACGTTGTACGTTGATAAAAATAATCGAGACTGGATATCGCGCAGCACTACTCTCTCTCTCTCTCCCTCTTTCCCTCTCTTTCTGTCTCTCTTTCTCCCTCTCCCTATCTGTGCATCATTGTCTTTTATTTTTAATTTGAATTGTATGCATATTCGTCGGAGCGAATCCAAACAATGCGCCCACTTTATTTTTTAAGTTGTTGCAAACAAGCGATCACCATTTTAATGATTCTATTTGATAAAAAGTCGAGAAGAAAATTTGATTCGAAAAACACGGAACACTATTTTTAGCGCATATTATTTGGAAATTCATGGAAACTCAACATTCAAAAACCATTTTCCAATTTTTACATTGCATTTACGATATGCGAATCGATTTAATCTGCTTGAATTTAATTTATTTTTATCCCAAATTGAATTATTATATTGAGAAAAGACTTGGTTTTGCTTTCCATTTCTAGGCTCAATTTATCAAAGTTTATCGACACAATTCAATCAATCAATGCTCTCGCACTGGCGCTGCTTATTTATTTATATGCATGTAGTTTATTCGTGATTGAATTTGATTTGAAACGATAAAATGAGAGCATTGGTTGTCGTTAAATAATATTTTTGGATTGCATTGAAAGGGGAAACCACTGAATAATCTGAATTAATTATTATTATTCTCCAATATATTATTATGTATGCAATGGCCATTGTGGATGATTTCGTTGAATAATAATTGACATTATCGATGAGTCAGGTTCGTTTATGTAATATTATTTTTATTGTTTTTGGTATTGTTTTGTTACCGATCACGTACCACGTACATGTAATTATTATTATATTCTACATTTCACATACGAATTGAATGCCAAAATGCTCACGTTTATTGGTTTAAAAAGAAACAGCGTTTATGGAATATGAAATACTATATCGTACATGATACATCACATCGGACAAATATAAATACCCGATATCATTGGGTTATTCTCATATTTATTGATATAGTTTTTCTGATTATCGATGGATATATCGTATTGACACACAATAATAATATCAAATTAAAGCAATAACGGTGAACGTTTGCTTGACCATAACTGAAAGTGAAATGATAGTTATATTTATTGGAGAATTATTTTATTGATTCGTGGCAAAATGCTCGCGTGCATTGAGTGTCAAAGTCAGCGCCACTATTTATTTTATTTTAATTTCGACTTTCGACCGCAACGCTAACATGGCATGATGGCCATGTTCGAATTCCGAAATTTATCATCAAGTAGAATATACAGATGTAAAAGAGAGTGAAATTAAAAAAAAAAAAAAGATTTAAATTTTTTTTTATATTAGACCTTTGAATGTATTTCGTACTTTAAATTGGAATTTCTAATGGTTCAAAACGGAGCAAATACAACACAGACAAGAAAAATGAACTGATGCAATTTAAAACGCAATTTATTTTGTTTGTTTTGGAAACCCGTCATTTTGAACTTTCAATACAATATGTTTGTATTGTGAGCAGTGATCATGAGTTTCATATGGTGAAAGCTTTCTATTTCCATATATGTGAAATGTTCAATTAGTCTTATGCTGTGGTAGACAATCGCCCAAAACAAAGAGCTACCGATGAAAATACACTTTTGGTTGAAAAAAGAAGAAGAAGAAGAAATATGAATACTATGCTTCGGTTGTCGAAAAGGAATTTATTTAGCTAGCTACTAGCAAGCAAACTTTCAAGATATTTTATGTATCGTTTTTCGAGCATCGTTTTTTGGACATAATTTGAAAATAAAAACGAACAAAGTGAAACGACAGCGGAAAAAAGTTCGAACATAAAAAAGCAGCATCAACAAATTCACGAATTTAAACTCACTTGCAATTGTTTACTAGCCTCAGTCATTCGTGAACGCTATTCTTCAGATATTCTCCAGATATTATCGTGTTAATTTGCTATTGTTATTTGTACATTACACTCCCTTTCGCTCACCATTTTGTTCACTATTTACATCCCCCTTGACATTCATGTGACTAAAAAAATGACGGCATAATCTGCATTTGGTCGGGGAATTCCAAAAAAATTTCGGTTGTTTTCTTTTTTTGTGGTTTTTCCCAAGAGGGCACAGAAATCATCGGATCAGAGTGTTCTCGGAGCATTTTCGGATTGATTCGACGCATATTCCAATCGCAAGCGTCCGCAATGCACAGCACTACTTTCCGCTTGGAGAGCACTACGATTGAGTTGTGAATAACTGATTGATTCCTGTGCCTTCATGTGCAGTTTGCGATACTATTGATTCAATCCAATTTAGTTCGAAAAATTCACACAATTCTTCGTTGACTAACTATAAAATATTTTTGACAATCATACATTATATGTACATGTTCATTGTCCAACAAAGCAATAAGTTAACGGCGCAATGGAGTTTTTTTTTTGATAGATGTTTATGTGCACAAGCGTCTGATAGAATACATCTCATGTGCCAGGCCCCAAACCGAAAGAATAGATTCACTTACACAAATACCAAACTCCTTCGAATCGAATGAATAATAATAAAGAATATTCTCCTCTATTATTTTTCCTTTTAGCTATGCGGTATCGCTTTGATAACTGTCGGTGTCGGTGTCATGTTAAAATACCAGGAACTACTGAAACCGCTGGAAGCTAACAACATCGATGTATATCCAATTGTATTCATTGTTATTGGTTCGGCTGTATTTTTAATAGCATTCTTTGGATGTTGTGGCGCCATCAACGAATCAGAATGCATGATATCAACGGTAAGTGTGCCTTATTACTTTGTCTCTTATTATGTTGGAAAGATTGATCATTTTGAACTGAAAATGTCATCCGATATTTGAATCATTTCAATAACTATGTCAGACAATCTTGAGTTTGCATATAACATATTTAATGCACTAGACAACAATATGTAATTTCATTCGCTTCAAATATTGGTACGTTTGAAATGAAGGGATATGAAACCATGAGAGGGGATGATTATGACATTATTTGTATATGCTTTGCTGTAAAAAAAAAAAAAAATTTAACCCCAAAGAAATGTGCGTAGCTACAAATTCAAAACAAAGATAAAAGCGTACAATTTGCTACACAAAAGCAAAATCGATATCCACCATTGAATCTCAACTCGACAAATCGGCGACACTGAATGCATGTCGAGTTCACAAATTCGGCTCGATGGAAATTTAATGGTTTTTGTTTGTTTCTATTGTTATTTTTGTTTTTAGTATGCTGTATTATTGTTCCTGCTGTTGGTAGCTCAAATCATAGTCGGCGTATTGATTTTCACAAACAAGCATGAATTTCAACAACTGTGCGTCAGAACGTTGAATAAACTATGGAACAAAAGAGAGCAGCCACAAAATAAAATTTATTTGGACGGAATACAATCTACAGTAAGAAGATTTCACCTTTTTTTTCAAGCATTTTCAGCAATATAATTTATAATTGATATGATTTGAAAAATATTCGTGCCTACACTGTCTAATATCGTCGTCATTCGTTTTTAGTTTCATTGTTGCGGTTTCGAATCTGCCACCCAATATGGGAGTCATGAAATACCAAAATCTTGCTGCCCAAATCCAGAAGCTACTGAATGTATTATATTGGTTAATACATATAAAGTTGGTTGTAAGCAAGCCATCACTGAAGCTATTGGAACGGGATCATTTGTATTTGGCACCTTTGCCATTTCTGTAGCTGCTATTGAAGTAATTTATTATTCAAATTTAAACTATCATTTCAATTGAAATGGAATGCCGAAATTTGATCAGAGATTTTAACCATAATATTTTCGCTTTTTTTCTTTTTACAGTTGGTCGGCTTCATTTTTGCTTGCATTTTGAGTAATCACGTCCGTAACTACAAAAGAAGGTTGGCATACTAAAAACATTTATGAACCAAACGAAAAAAAAAACAAAATTTCTTTTAGAATCAATGATTCAACAAATGCAAAACAATCAAATTTCAATGCAATTGAACGAATCAAATCCGTTTTCCACGTAATTTGATGAAATCAAAAAAATTATGCAACACAAAACAAAAAACATTTTTTTCTAATAAACTTTGGAATGATATCATTTTACCAGCACTCACTATTAATAATTTGTATTTCTTATTATCGCTATAAAATCATCATCCATTTGCCATTTTCCAAGTGAATGATCTTTTTGTTAATAGTAATAAATTTTCCGTAACATAACTATTTAATACTGATAATTATTATACTTCACAACTATGAATCATAAATCATAATAATGCATGTCCAATTTTGAATTAAAATTAATCATGAATCACAGGCGAAACAAAGAGTTAAATCATTTTTGTTTAGAAATTTATCGCAGTCCATTCGTCTGTTGTGTTTTGGCCTTTTTTTCTTTTAAATTTCATTAATTTAATTATATGTTTCAAACCAACCGGCGTTATTTTCCTGGTATTTAACTTTTTGTGACTTTGAATTCAATCTATTTTTATTTTCTGCTTAAAATCAATCATTCGTGATCAGAACTCCCGAAGGATAAAGAAATTGCTTTTGGTGCATTTATTTTCTTTTCTTTTTTCCTACAAATTATGACAAATTTGACATCCAATTCAAACAAAAACAAAAAAAAATGTCGTCCAATAATTAAAATTTTTCCAGCTAACTATATACGAAACAAAAATATGAAAACAATGCCAATCATTAAATTGATTCAATTAAATGACTTCAGTTGATCTGTGGTGATCTTTTCTCGTGCAAACAAATATACCAACAATATGAATCACTTTGTCATTTGTTTCATATTTCAATTTTGAAATAGTTCGGATGAATTCTGTTCGTTTTGATAATTGAATAAAACTCAATTCACTTTTGCCGGTTTGAAATAATTATTATTCATTTAACGCGCTTGACGAAAGCTGAATGACGGAAAAATAAAAATCGTTAACATTAATTTGGTCAAAAGTCATTCGATTAGGATACAAAAGATATTATTCACATGCACGCTAACGTTGGACGTAGGATGAGTCCATTCCATCATTTATTTATTCATTATTCATCAAAATGAATCAAATGATAATGGCCCACCGAACATCGATCTCTCCACTTTTAGAATAATAATTGAATAACATTCTCCATCAATAGATATCGTTCGCAGCTTGTTGACTGCATTGTAACGTTACTTGTATTTTCGTTTCGATTTTTTTTTTTTGTATTCGTTTTCAATGAGCTTAGCAAAGCATTCGCTATTAGAGCTTTGTCATCGTTTGAAAGAAAAAAAAAGCTACCAATTGATCTAATTTCGAATGGCTTGGAAAAGTGCAGCTTATTGCCCCGAACCATGTCAATCACCGATCAATCATTATCGGTGCGTAGCGCTTGGACATGGAATGAATGTTGAATCGATATACCTCAAATGCACATAAATAAATAATTAATAATTCCTCAATGTGACTTATTTACAAATACACTGTACAGTAAAGTCTCTATAAAAGGACCCCTCCTTAGAAGGACCATTTCTTATTTGCAGACCACTTAGCCCGCAACCAATGTGGTCCTTTTAGAGGAACTTTGCTGTATATAGTGTTTCATTCAGTGAAACTATAAGGCTCTATGCATCTTTATGTATTTTTGTTTGCTTGGATTTTATTACTTTGTATATGTTCGTTCATAAAAATCATACACTTTTGAACCATAGATTTGCGATTCAGATTAAAATTTCAGTTGGGTTATTATTGCATGCATCATGTATTCGATTTCAATTCGAAAATCCGTACATTTTTCATTATTTTCGATAACATTCATCCGCCATTGGTATCGCATTGTTCCTATGATTATTTTTGATTCTTTCCGAATTTTTTTTAATGTACAAATGAAATTATAATTTTTTGATTTTTGATTTATGACCTTTTCTTTTAATTTTGCAGATACATGTAATTTAGCAAATCATCACTTTCATAATTTTCAAAAACAAAAATTAGAATTTTGCTGATATTGTGTAATGAACGAACATTACAAAGGAAAATTCATTTGATATACGATTTTAAAGAAAAGCAGAAAAACTACTGTTGGTTCGCCAGCATTCAACATAAAATAAACAAATGATAAAACAATACAAATTTCGCAGAGATGCCTTCATTTCGCACCGAACACCAATTTGATGTAATATATGATGTATAGAGAACTAAATTGAATTTTTGTTTTTTGAATCAAAATATAAAAAAAAAAAAAAAAAAAAATGAATTAAGAAATGTGATGAGTTTGATACGATTTAGATGTTTTGTAATTTTTGCCGATCATTTGTCAGCCGCAAATTCTTCGAATTTCGACCAAAATACAAAATTTCTTTTTTTTTGTACAAATCCAATTAAATACAATTCATGAAAATG
>GL501519.1:2778382-2800642 GCA_000149185.1 Mayetiola destructor
CAATATAAATTAAACGAAGATTGAATAGAGCTCTATTCATTGATTTTTTATTTTGATTTTTAGCAGCAGTTAAAGTGTTTTCTGTCCACACATCGATTGTTAAATACTATTTAAAATCATTCGAAATGTCAAACGAATAAAAATACATAAAACAACTAATTTAAAAAAAAACATCATTTTATTTAATTTCAAAATGCTCAATCAATATTTTTCTACGGTAGCATCGTGAATCGTCCTTTTTAATACTTTCTAACCGATTTTTTAAGTTTTTTCTGTTCTCTGCCCGATCCTTTTAGATGATTGTGCTTCTGACTCAATTCTAGTGCCTTCTTGGACAGCCGTGCATTGACTCTTATCTCGTGACCTGTTCTCTGATTTTTCAACTCGTCCGTATCAATCAATGTTTTTCTGTCTATATTGAAATGTCTCACCCACTGCTGATATTCTCGTGATAATTTGAAGAATTCATTTCTTGTGCGTTTATCTGGTTTTCTGAATTTTTTCAATCTTTCAAGTTCTGCTCTTTTGAAATCTTTGATTAACTTGAATGTCAGGCCGTCTGGTTCAACATTTTCTTCGCACATGTAACGTAAAATTTCGATAACATAATCATTGTCATTAAGGCTGGTGGCGTTTGTTAACATAGCATTCAGTACATCGATACCTGGTCTCGACCTTGAATAAAAACAACGATGATTTTTTAAGTGCAAAAGTGAATAACACACATAAGGTATGGAATATACATACGTTCTAGATTCGTTTTTCATATGATCCAAAAATTCTCGAGCATGTCTTACTGATTTGCAGCTGACAGCCCATAGTCCATAGGTTACCAGGTCCAACTCAACATCTTGGTCTTTCATCCACTCAACAACCGACTAAAAAGCATAAAATTTCAAATCAATTTATTTAAGAATTAATTAATTAGACATACCTTGGCACCTTCAAAGTCTTGTCTAATGCACATCCTTTCTAGAATTTGTTGATACAATTCTACATTGGGCGTTAGGTTATGCGTTTTTATTAAAGAAACAACTTTATTTTCTGCATGCATTGTATTCGGAATGACACCTAACAACAATTGAATCGTATTTAGAGTCGGAACGATTTCATTTGACTTGATTATTTTAAGAAATTCCGATAATCCACCCAAAACTAGTAGACGCTTTTGTGGATCGTTCACAGTTTCGAATGGTAATAAATAGCCCTTTAATGGTGGACTGTGCAATAGCTTAGGTCTACCATCACCGAGATATTTTGACGGGACATTAATTTGATCATTTTGTTCACCGCTCAATTGGTTTTCCATTTTTTTCTCTCTGGAATCATTATATTTTGATCGGATCATCTCAATAGTTTCATTCAGTTCATCAATTTTTCCAATTTCGCATTCTCGTATGCAATTTAATAATGCATTCAATGTTTCCACATTCACCTTGCAGCCATTTCGCTGCATTTCATGCCAACATTCGAGAGCTTTACGGAATCCATTTTTCGAATCATGACTCCAGCCTTCCAAAATGAATGGCAGTGTTTTATTTTCTAATTCAAAACCGTCTGCCTTTATCAAATTGACTAAATCAAGACCCTCTTTCCATTGACCTGACCGAATATAACATCGAATCATTCCATTATAAATAGATGCATTCGGTTTTTGATTGGTTCTATTCAAAAATCGATTAATTAAATTAATTTTTTTGGAACTTTGTTCCAGCAATTCACAGGATTCGATCAACTTATCAATAGTGTCTAAAGATACTTTTAATCGCCGTTCAATCATATGACTAAACACACGAAATGCAATCTCTGGCATCTGATAACGAATACAATCATCCAATAGTTGTGTAAACATAGTAATTGGTGGATACAAACGATCTCTTTTCAAGACATGCTCTTCGAATATTGTAAAAGCCTCTTCCACATTTTGGGCTTCAATGAGCTCATTGATTTTGTCAGCATGCTGTTGAAGAAGTATCGCATTATGCTTCTTTGCTATTGCGTCATCTTTTTCAGGAGTCGATACTGGTGATGTTTCTGCATTGGACGCCAATGTACCAAAATTGTCTGAATCCACTTGAAGAGCTCGAGTTTCTTCTGTGCTCAGCTCATCAATTGAATTTCCAGCTGTTTTATCGATTCCAAATGATCGCCGGCTGGAATATTTTACAGCAGATACATTTAAAAATCGAACTGATTTAAAGTCAGTAACACCAGCTATTACAGAACTCTTTCCGTATTTTGATGTAAAGTACATCAAAGCCGATGGCCGCACATTTTTCAATAAAAACTTCAATATCATGGCTATTGACGGCTTTCAAAAAAAAAATATTTAAGCCAAATTTGTTCAAACAACGTTATGGTGTTAAATGTCAAAACAACGTGCTATCGCTCAATTTGACAACTGAATCCGTCTTCGAGAATAATTTCGAAAAATAATAAGGTGTTCGAAATTCGAAAATATAATAATGATTCAGAGATAATACGAATTTCAAAACATATTTAATAAATTTTTGTCATTTGGTGTTTGACAGTGGATTTGACATGAATTCAATGCTTGAAGCAGCACATAAATTTTTGCATCTAAACGTTTCGGTTTATGAAAGTTGCAATAAAAATGGAAAAAAATATCATCATTTGGAGAAAATTTGAAACCATTCCGAATTTCGAACATCGAATCGAAAAAATGATGAAATTATAAATGTCAAGCGAATGTTGACTTTAATGGCCGTCCCATAAATATGGTTGCCTATTGTATTGTATATTGTTGTTAGTAGACTCAGCTATTTTTTGTGATAGAGTTGTACAATTTTCTGATAAAAAATATTTTTCGCTGCTGAAACAAAACTGTTTTGTCCAAACTATCTTTGGAACTAAAACGGGTTGAATAAAATTGATACGGTGACACATATAATGCTCAAAATTCACATAAAGCATGTTAAAAATTTGGATCTTTCACTTATGAACCAAAGGTCCGACCACAAAGTCATAAAATTCAAGAACTTTCTTTGTTTATGAACTACGATATGATTTCACAATATTTTAAGAAGTAATTTAAAAACACTTTACACTTAATTCGAATTGTATTCAGGTATCGTTGCCGGAATTGAAGATTTGAAATCCAGTTCTGTTTATGAATTCAAACCATATACTTCTGAAAAAACTAATCAAAAATCGTTCTTGTGTTCAAATAAATTTAAAATCAATGAACATAACTACAGTGAAACCTCTATAAAAGAACCAAATCTGTCGTGGTGAAGTTGGATATCGAATTTGAAAAAATCAGTTAAAATGTGTATGTTGGTTCTTTTCCATCGAAAATTGTGCTGGTTCGCTTCGTTTATAGAGGTGGTTCGCTTATTCATATAAAAATGTGACCGTCGCACCTTGTTTGATTCACTAATAAGAAAAAGTTCTTCTATAGAGGGGTTCACTTAGAGAGGTTTTATTGTATTTACAAATTATTAGCAATACGAGAGCGATTTTGGTGATTCCGAAAAATTATAACTTTTATTCTTTTCAGATTTAAATATTCGTTAAAGCATTTTAACACATAAATATTCGAGACTTGTGAAATCATTTATCCTGAATACAATTAGTTCACTTCAGAAAAACTAAGCGAAAAAACAATAAACAATCTTCAAAATATGGCGGATAATGAAGTCCATGATCGAATGAAAGAGGAAGTAGACCAAAGTGATGCATATAAAAAAAAACCTGAAATTGGAGATAAAGCTCTTCAAATATTAGACGACATAAAAAGTGGTCGTATCAAATTGGATTTGGTGCACCCAAACTCAATTGAAGGAATCCAAAGACAAAAAAAACTCGAACCATATGAAAGCATCGTCTCACGCATTGATCACAAGCTACCATTTTTAAAAGGAGACGAACGTGATCAGATGATTGAAACATTCCTTCAAATAGACTACATGGCAGCTGGTCTCCGCTGGAATCCAGATGCAACAAAACAGGAGGTTGCAGAAAATACAAGGGATCAAACAAGCGTAAATGCTTCTAAGTTGATGTCTCCGGAGCAAGCAAAGAAAAATAAAATGAGAAAAAGAAGACGAAATAGAGGCCATCCCATCAAAACCAAATTAAGCAAGAAGAAACGCAAACTGGGAATGAGGATATCAAAAAAATCAAAGAAATTAAGCCAAAAAACAACAAACAATCTTCAAAATATGGCGGATAATGAAGTCCATGATCGAATGAAAGAGGAAGTAGACCAAAGTGAAGCACGTGCAACTAGCCCCACACTTGGAGATGTAAGAGCCCTACTAGCAAACGACGTACGAACTGGTCGTATTAAATTTAATTTGGTGGACCCAAACTCAATTGAAGGAATCCAAAGACAAAAAAAACTCGAATCATATGAAAGCATCATCTCAAGCATTGAACATCTAACATTTCATCATGAAGGCGAACGTGACCGCATGATTGAAACGCTTCAAATGATGAACTACTTGAAAGCTGGTCTTTTCTGGGATCCAGATGCAACAAAAGTTGCAGAAAATGCAGGAGATCAAACAAGCGTAAATGCTTTCAAGTTGATGTCCCCGGAGCAAACAAAGAAAAATAAAATGAAAAAAAGAAGACGAAATAGAGGCCATCCCATCAAAACTAAATTAAGCAAGAAGAAACGCAAACTGGACATGAGGTTATCAAAGAAATCAAAAAAATGTAAACGATTGCGTTCATAAATAATGTGAACCATCTTCCATCAGATCATTTTCGGCACAATATTGAATAAAAAAGAATTTTGAAATTAATTTTTGGGAGTGTTTATTTGAAAATAATTATTACATCCAGGGCCACGCTTCTATAATCGACCTGTAAAATACATACAAACCAGGTGCGTCACACTAAGATTCGCAAACTGAGCTCAGGTTCACACAAACCAGCGAGCGCTTTGCTTTGCGTTCAATGCATGAGAAAATTGGTAAAAACAGTGTTGAATTCACTGACATTTCAATATTGTTGTTGGTCGGTAAGAACAAATAAAATCCGTTAAGATGTTTGTAAATTTTTGTCGAACCAATTGGGTTTTGCATTCATTTTTTTTTCTCCTTAATAGAGACGGTCCTTCTCAAGAACAATTTGAATACAAACTAAAACATTGAAAGTCGTAAATGTTCGATGAAATATTATCAAGTTTATTTCATTAAATTTTTGTATAAAGTGAAAGGTATTTGATTATAATTATTGAATGAAATGTTGAAATCTCATAGAATCTCTTAAAATCCACTGAAACCTGGCTTTCGACTCCTTGGAGTACAGCTCATGACTCCCAATATCACTTGATACTATTCCTTGCCGAAATCAACTTAATTTTTTCGATTGTTTCATTTGCTTTTGCTATTGCAATGGATTCCTTCAATTCTGCTTTTTTTCCAAGCTCGTTGTATTCTTCCGTTTGCTTGATGATGTTTTCATTTTTTAATTTGATGTTTTGATATTCTGTTTCGAGATTTATCAACTCGTCACTTTTTTTTTCGATAAAACGTTCTTTTTTTTTTAAATACGTATTAACGGCTTCCTTTATAGGCTCAGGCGTTTGAGCCAAAAATTCGGCTTTCGATACTGCGAACTCCATTTTTTCATTTAATATAATTTTAGATATCATTCTGTCACATGTGTATATCTGTTAAATGTGTATATCGAATCTGGTACATGTAATAGTACTAGATTTTTTCAATTCATAGCCTGCATTTCGCCCCAATTTTTTCCCTTTTTTCAATTTAACAAACAACGGAACAAGAAAATTTGCACAGTTTTCCATACTTGATTTCAATATTTTCGAAACTTGTGTCGCCTTGTCGGTGGGAATTTCATACAATAATTCATCGGTTAAATGGAGTACAAAATCAATACGATTTTGTACATCAATTTTTAAAACTGATTGATATTTGGTTAAATTTCGTTCCATTCTGTCGCTATTTCCATGAAGTCTGAAATTTGAATATGCATTTTTGGAATGATAAATGTGGATGGAAAAAACGCAAACTGCGATGTTCCAATATCAACATTTTTTCGCTTGTTTGCCATCCTTATTGCATATTTTTAATGCTTGCGCTACTTCTTTTGATGAATTAACTGGAAATCGTTTTCCATTCAAACGAAATATTTCACTTTCGATTCTACCAATATGATCACTTATTTGCTCACCGAGCGTTTTTAATTGATTAGCATCGACGCTCATTCCATTTCGTTCCATGTGTAGCAATGATCGTTGAATTGGCATGTCCATTTCTTTGAATGCTTTGTAAATTGATCCATCTCCCATTTCTCTCAAGCATATTGTTTGTGTCTGTAATATGTGTCTTGTGATGCTCGATTTGAGGCATGCTCTATCTATTTTAAAGAAAAATATGAAACTCTTGTCATGTTCTCCGGTGGATTATATGAATATTATTTATTTTATTTTATGTTATCATTTTCAATCATTCATTCGAATCAACAACTTTATTTCTGAATTTATTATTGGAGTCTTCGATTTTATCCTCATTCGATTCGTGTAGTCTATGTAAACGTTCTGGATTAAGTTTCTTGAGCACATGCTGTTGTGTCCAATAATGTCTTATTTTTGAATTTTTCAGAACTTCAGCTCCACTGCGTTCATTTTCTTTGAATTGATCATACGGACGTTCCCTTACAATTTTCTTCACTTCGTCGAGCGAAAGTTTGTGGAATCCCATTTGTTGTTGCCATTGTGTATGTATCTTTTGGAATTTGTTGTAGCTTTTCCATTGTTCATCATTTTTATCGGTATTTTTCGATAATTGATCGAATCGAATACTCTTATATATGTTTATCATTTTGGTAAATCCTGCGTCCGGCTTGAGATTATATTTCATTGCACATTTTAGAATATCGGCGGCAAATCCATCGTCCTGTACGTATCTGACGTTCTTGAGAAGAGCACCCAGAATTTGATTGTTCGGTCTAGAAAATTATGTTGAATTCATAATACATTTCATATTTAATCGTACAATTAAAATGAAATTAAAGTATTACTTGATATTTCTCTCCTTCAACTGCCTCAAGAATTCTTCTGTTTCTTTCCTTGTTCTACACGCCATTGCCATTATACCAAAAGTCATAATATCTGGAACCAGTCGAACATTATCTATCATCTCCAAAACGATCTGTTTGAAATAAATTGGAAAATTGATGGTTAAAGAAAGAATCGAATGATATATTATGTATTTTTCGATGATTTGTACCTTTGCTCCTTCGAAATCCTCACGCAAAATTCTTCGTTTCATAAGTGTATTAAAGAAACTTACATCGGCTCTAACTCTGACCTCTCTCATTTTTTGAATTAATTCATGCTCGGCCTCTCTAGTTGATGGTATGGCATACATTAGTTGTGAAAATGTATTTGAATTTGGTCGAACTTTGGCCAGTTCCATTTCTTTGATAAAACCAGACAAGCCGCCCAAAATTAATAAACGATCTTCGGGAGTTTCGATGTTATTTAACTCAACTAATGATCCCAAATGTGGAAGTTTTGCCAAGAGATTGGGCATTTGGTCACAGGATTTTTCTATACCTTCTGCGTCATTCACTGCATGAGATACAACCTTGATGGCTGTTTTTTCCTTTTGATTAATTGATTTTGTTGGTTTATCGCCAATTAAAAGTACGTTTTCATTGTTTTCCTTTGTTATTTTCATTTTTAAATGTTTTTGACTCGCTGAAAATATCATTGTTAAAACACTTCGTGTCGAATCCATGCCACCCATACCGCACTCTCGAATACATCTCAGCATCAAATTATACGAATGAACGTCTGGTGTTAACTTTCTTTGATAAATTTTATGCCAAACGAGCAAAGCATGTCGAAAACCGTATTCTTTATCCTCTATACACGTTTGTAATAAATGATTCATTGTATGCAATGTAATGTTCATATTTTTGTTTTGTCTCATTTCGTCAACTAATTCAAAAGCAGTTTTTATATCACCGCAACGACCAAATGCTTTAATCATTATACTTAAAGTAATTTCAGTTGGTTCTACACCTTTTTGAAACATATATTTTCTCAAATTGTTAGCCTGCTGCAAGCTCTCGCCACGATACGGTCCATTAGCACACGAATTGAATAGACCTCCATAAATTGGATTCGATACTTTTAAGCCTCTTTGTTTAATTTTA
Source organism: Mayetiola destructor (assembly GCA_000149185.1). Lineage (NCBI taxonomy): Eukaryota > Metazoa > Arthropoda > Insecta > Diptera > Cecidomyiidae > Mayetiola > Mayetiola destructor. The sequence continues at coordinate 2,786,543 of GL501519.1, forward strand.
TTGTAAAGTTGAAAAGCCTTTTTTGTATAGCCAAGACGGCCACATTCTAATATCAGCAGTTCATAAATAAATGTATCGGGCTTAACTCGATCAGCTTTCATTCTCACTTCGAGCACATCGATTGCATCTTTGAGGCATTTATTTTTTATGTGCTTTTTGATCATCTCTTTGTATTTTTCCAATGGCAATTGATCCGAACGATGTGGCATGTTTGTGAGATATTCTTCTTCTGCAATATCGCCCTCATCTCGCAAAATATGTTTGTCTGATTTATCTTCCAATGGTCCAAATTGGTTTGCATAGTTTTTCCGAATCAATGGTTTCAGATTGCTTAAAACATTCACTTTATTACCGGAATTTCGTTTGAATTTTACATTTTTATCTGTAGCTACCGTATGTTTACAGTAAATAGTTTGTTGTAAAAGATAAATTCCCGGTTTATTTGACACATTTTGTTTAAAATTCTTCAAAATATTTAAAATCATTGTTTTGCTTTTTCGTTTATTCTTTGGAATTATTTTGATTCGAATAACACCATGAAACACTATAATTTCAACATCACAATGTGCTTTTTGACATTGACATTTCGAATTTCATTTCCAATATGTATGACTTCGAACAAAGAAAACAACAACAACAACCACTTCGAGTTTGGCGGTCTATTTACTCTTCGAAAATAGATTTCCACTGTGTGTATACACTGGGGGAGTGTTGGTATTGTTTTACGTTCTCATTACGAGTTTGTTATATTGATACAATTCAAAACAAATGGAAACTGTACGGTTTGTTTGAGACTCATCAATTGATTAAAATCACAACAAAATGAACTTGGAAAGTGAGTAAATTTAATTCAATTGAAAAAAAAAAGTTTATAAAATCAATAAATTTTATGTAAAAATGAATGCATTGACAGAGCTATTGCGAAAGAAAAAGCGAGCGCTGATGGAAAAGAATCAACAACAATTGGCAATTGCTTGTAAAAATATTGGCGATTTTTATCATGAAAATCAACAATATGACAATGCATTGGATGCATATACAGAAGAGGCCCGGATATACGAAAGTCTCGGCAAAAATATGGAGAGAGCAAGAGCGCATCGAATGATCGGTGAAATGTATATGTTACTTGAAAGTTTCAACGATGCCATCAAACATGAAAAAATTTATTTGGGTAAGCATTAAAGTGTTTCGTTATTATTATACCATCATAATCATATTTTTTTTTTTGAAAAATGTGGAAAAAAAATCAATAGAAACGGCCATTCAGGAAAAGAATAAAATCGAAGAGCAAAGAGCATACGCAACCATTGGACGTGTATATTTAACGAAAGCACAAAGTTTATTAAATTCCAAATCCAAATCACCTGAGTCAGATAAAGCAATCGTTCAGGCCGAGCGAAAATTTTTGCAGAGTCTACTAATTTGTAAAAGGTAATCAATTTCGCTTTTTATTTCTCACTTGCAAAAAAAATGAATGTTTGTTTTTTTTCCCCTTTAATATTTGTTTTATTGACAATCAAACAGTTTGAATGATTTACCAAAGCAGGAGGTATTGGACATGACAGCACGTTTGTATCTGAATCTTGGTGTTACATCTGAGTGCAAGGGAGACCTAACGGATGCGGTCAATTTCTTTGAAAAAGCAATGTCCATTTGCCGTCATAACGATTTTTGGGACTTGTTGCACAAGTGTTACATTGACGCTGGCCTATTGTATTTTAACAAATTGAATGATAACCAAAAGGCTTTGCAACTGTTTCATTTGGCAACAAATATAGCCGAAAGATTGTCAACCGATCGAGCTGTTCGTTTGTGTCAAACACTTTTATCAAAGGCCGAAGTTTTAATCAAAATGGCCGATTTTCAAGGCACCAAACAAGTATTGCATCGAGCATACAAACTTAAAACATCCGACAGCGGAGATGCCGAAACCATTGAATCCCATCTTAGAATTGGTAAGTGACCAATCTATTCCATGAGAAATTGAGAAAAAAACAAATTTCTTTATTATTTCCAGTTGCTGCAATGTGCAACGCTGAAAATTCTCTGATAACAACCGATTCGGACAATAATTCGGTAAGGAAAAAATTGTATGAAAAACTTGGTGACGGTGCATGTAAGCTGAAAAATTTTTCGGCGGCAATTGGATACTATCAGAAAATGCTGGAGGCTGCCGAGAAAAATGGCGACAGCAACAAACAATTGATACCGGTTTATGTGAGTTTGTATCAAACATACAGGGACATGAAAAATTATACGTTAGCATTGGAATTTATGTGGAAGGAATATGAATTGTGTAAAGATATACCGAGCGAAGCGTATTCGACATTACTTGGGATTGCCGAAACGAAATCCTTGGCCGAACATACATTTTGGGATATTGATGATATTTATGATCGTGCAAAAAAATTAGCCAAAGATATCGGTAGCAAGAGTAAGGAAAAATCTGTGATTATGAAGCAAATTGCTCTGAGAGAAAAAAATGGAATGGACACAATGGCCGAAAATTTACGAGATGAATTGAAATCGAATAGTTTTAATGTATCAGCCGATTTAGAGGACGACGCAGCTGAAGATGGAGCTGAAAGTGATTGTTCAGATGAAATTAATACACCGGATATCGGCGATGATATTTGTCTTGATGATTTATCTGATTCGGGTGAAGAGCCAGAAGAAAGTGACCCCAAACCAGCGGCTAGTGCTGATCAGCCGCGAATACTACGCAAACGAGGCTTTTTCTCAGTTAAAAGAAACGAAAAAGGTGAAACACAATTGCATCGAGCCTGTATTTCTGGTAATTTGGCCATGGTACGGAGACTGATTGAACAAGGTCATCCTGTGAATGCTCGTGACCATGCCGGTTGGTTGCCGTTGCATGAAGCAGCAAACCATGGCTTTTCTGAAATTGTTGAAATTTTATTAGATAATGGTGGGAATATCAATGATAAAGGTGGAACTGGCTGTGATGGTAAATATTTTTTATCAATGATATTAATAGAAAAAAAAAAAAAACAATTTATTTGAATCAATTTTTTCTAGGGTTTACCCCGTTACACGACGCATGTGGCAATGGTGTGCTATCAATTGTTGAACTGTTATTGGATCGGGGTGCAAATGCTACATTGAAAAATGATTCGGGTGAAACACCATTGCAAACATTAGTCAAATGGCGAGAGAATCGGATTTTGAGTCCACAAGAGCAAGACTATTATGACATTGTGCGATTACGACTTGTCAAACATTTGGAAAATGCTGGTGTGAAAATTATGGACAAAACACCTTGCAAAGAGATACACAGACCATTCACGTCAATCGCTGCAAAAAAGGCTACACCGAGAAAGCGTATTTTAAGTGATTTGACTTCAAGTGAAGATGAGGAAAATAAATTACCAGACAGTGAAGAGGTCGAAACAATTGATAACATTTTGGAAGAAGAATTTCCGAGACCCGATTCAAATTCAAGATCACCTACACCTGAATACAGTGATGTTGATTATCGTGATGTTATGACAGATTTAAGAAAAGGTAATTTTCAGAACAAAGTCGATGCGATCTCCGATTCTTTTAGACCAGTTGAAAAGATTACAAGGCGATCGGCAATGTTGGCCGCTGATGAGGTCTCAACTGATGATTGGTTAGAAAATGATCTTGCACCAAGTGTCAAACGACGTAGATATCTAAATGAGACATCATATTCAAATGGTTCAAATCTGTTAACCACGACGAAAAAGGTCAAATCTAAATTATCCGGAACTTTGTCGAATGATTCGAATATCGTTTCGTCATCAAATCATGTTTTTTTGAGCGATGACTCGGAAGAAGAAAATGCATTCAATGTTCTCATGAAAACCAATCAAAATAATTCGCTTACAAAACGTAAAAGATATTCTACTTCAAGTGCATCATTACGCCGACCATCAAATGATTCAATGCAACAATCTTCATTGATCGAAAATGGATTTTATCGACATAGTGCTAGCTCACCAGAATCTGTTGTGATGTCAGTATCATCGACAGTTACTTCCCCGCACAAACTTTCACCACCTAAACTGCCTTCAATTCCACAGTCATATTCAATAAAAGTGCAGGTATCCGATCTTTATTTGAACATTCCAGTTAATATCAATAGTGCGGCTGATTTAACCATGGAATGGCTGGCCGAAGAAGCTGCCAAACGATATTATGGGTGAGTTATGGAATAGTTTATGCAATTTACTGATCCAAAATGATTGAAAATAAATGATAATAGATTCAAATTGTTCGCAGGATGAAAGGGGTGAAGCCAGTACTTCGATTGACCACAAGAGATGGAGCCATTTTTGAGGATTTGGATCCATTGAGTTTGGCATTCAACGAAAATGCAGCTATTTCATCCACAGTCCTAGACTGGATAATGCCACCACTCACACAACGATACATTGAAACTTGCGCTCAAAACAAAATAAGTAATTTAATACTATAAATAATTTGCATGAAAAAAAGCAACTTATCAATATCAATATCAATTCATGTCGATGTCCATTTATCCTCCAGATGTGGACCCATTCATAAACTCTCAAATGGAGCTGATAGCATCAACACAAGCCTTGACGATTACCGATCAATTATTAACACCAAAAATAAATCGTCCATTGTTTAAAGCGTTACATTTCCAATCGAATATCACAAAAATCGACCTTTCGAACAGTTTCATTGAAGACGAAGGGGTAAAGAATTTGGCACAAGCGCTACCAACGATAACTCAAATAATGCATTTAAATATATCTGGAAATTTGATCACATCAGCCGGTATAAAACATTTGAGCAATATTTTCGATAAACCATCGGCTGATTGTCTCGCCGAACTGAGTGTGTTGAATTTAAGCTTTAATCCGTTACGAAATCAAAGTATGGCCGTTCTAGAGAAATTTTGCCAACATTTAAAGCAGTTGACATCGTTGAATTTAGCATCGACAGAACTAAGCGATTTGAATGATTTTGATTTGAAGTTTTCCTCTTTAACTGATATCGATTTGAGTTTCAATGAATTCACAACAACCGGTTTACACAAAGCCTTTGCCAAATTCAATTCCTGCAAACTGTGTAAATTTAAACTATCCTACAGTTTTCAGTCGCCCGATCACGATATTTTGAAAGAGAATGGTACGGTAGATGCATTCGTACAAATGTTAAATACGGGAAATTGTACAGATTTGGAAGAAATTTATCTTTGTGGCATGAATATAAATGACATAAATGCCTGGCAAATTATTCAATCAGCAAAACGTTCGAAAAAACTTCAAACGATTTCATTCCGAGAGAATCCGATGCTGACGAAAATCACATTCAAATTGCTATTGGATAATTTATCGATACGTAATTTATATTTGGAAGGTTGTAGAATGCTATTGAATGATTTAACGGAATCGGATGCTGATGGATTGACCGGTTCTCCTGATCATTGTGAAAATGTAATCGTTTCGCTTGATGCAGATCCAACCGAAAGTACTATATTTTATGGTTTGAAACAATTTTGGAGCTCATATACTCAATTTGCTGGCAAAGTATTCTCCCGTGGACGAAACGTATTTTTAACAATGAAACCAGGCTCGGTTGCTCAATCTTGGACATACCATCAATAAAAAAATTCAAAATTGTTCTTTTAAACCGAAAGTGTCATTAGATATTTGTCTCAACAAAGCAAAAGTTGTTATTTATAATTTTTAAATTTATTTTCTTTTTTTAATAAAAATAAACAAAAGAGAATAGTCCATCTTAGAGCTTGTATTTGTTTTGCTTTATTCGCATGCTTCTTAATTAAAAAAATTGACGACTGACGACAGGAACTTAGAAAAATACTTATTTATTCCTCAACATTTTCCTTCATATTCGACAGAGAAAAGTTTTTTTTCTTTATACAATTTACTAGGCTGTTTATTAGTTGAATTCTCTGTGAACTCGCATTATTAATATCGGCTTAAACAATTCAATGTGCTAAAAATGGATGCGAATGCCAATATCTTTGGCAAACTAACTGTGATTTGTGGATCAAAATATGCATTTAACCGCCGAAATTGAAATTTGTTGGTGGTATTGATGGTGGTTGGAAACTGTATCCTGTAATGAGTATTTTTCTTTGATAAAACATATGATTTAGATAAAAATATTACAAATGAATGTACCTCCTTGCTTTTCAATTAGTTTAGATGCGTAGTGATCTCTTTTTCGTTTGGCCTCCTCTTCGACTTTTTGCAAGCCAGTTGTTTGATCGGCATCCAAGTTTTGCACTAAAAGAGTATAAAATTGTGGATCTTGCCCTTGAAGCGCTGTTTATTAAATGAAAAAAAAATTTGTAAATTGTAAATACACCATTTGTGAATCAGACGAATGAAAAATGAAAAGGATAATCAAAAAATACCATAATACAAAAAAAAAACGCTCTGGTAATTCAAAATAATCGGGAATGAATCAACAAAAGGATGCAATCTACACAAATCTATGAATAATTTATATAGTTGATTATACGCGATTATTATGAATTACCAGCAAGTGATTATTGGTATTATGGTGGTATTGAATATTAGGCATTAGATCAACCTGTGATAAAATAAATTCTTACCAGCAATTGTTTCTTGGAAAACAATGTATTCATCAATTAGTGGATTGTCGATTTCTTCATTATCAATTGGGGTCAAGTAGACTTCGAGACCAGTTTCAAAATCATAATCAGAGAAATCATCTTCATCGGACTCTTCGTCATCATCCTATTGATAGATAATAATGGAAAATAATTATTTTATTTATTATTCCCACAGTATATTCGGATATTGAGATTACTTTGATTTCGGCCGTAATGTCAAGACCCTTCTTTGTGCCTCCTTTTGTCGCAAAGTTTTTCATATTGTCCAAATATGAACCATTAAACTCTTCAACATCATCTTCATCGCTAGATAGCGCTTCTGAAATTTTATCCAAAATGAATGAGATATTGAAAAAAAAAGCAACAATTCATTATGCAAATTTGCATACCTTCGCAATCATCATCATTTTCTTCGTCACTTTCTTCGTCTTCATCTTCGTTTGCACGTGATTGGTATGCACGTTTCAAACCTTCAAATATGACCAACAATGATGGCAATATTTTATCAGCCAATTCATTTAATATGAATGGTTTGTGTTCACGTAAATTCATTGCCGTACACAGTCCCAATACATAAAGTTTTCGATCATGGACACCCAAAAAGCAATCCGTGTCATCTAACCATTGTTTAATGAACATTGATAAAATAGGTTCATTATTTGGTTGAATATTGGTTGTTTGTAACAATTGAATCAATAAAATTGGATTGTAATATAAAACGGCAATCAACACTTGTAAACACATTGTACGAAGTTCAGATGATTTTACTTCTTTTATCAAACGGTCAACGGCCAATCGAACAAAATGTGGAATAAAATTATCGATGTGACCTTTGCATTGCAAAATAATTACTTCGATCAATTTGGCTGCATGGCATTCGGCATCTTCGCCAGCTTCCCCATTAGTTAGAACCTTAAATATTCAATTGATTTATCAATTTTATTGTTGTGTTAAATCATTTTTGTATATACTTACCGTTTCACACATGTCAATGATATCCTTAATGTATTCTTCGTTTGATAAAAATGTTTGTGTGTCGACTGTGATGTAGTTATGTAATGCTGGCATTAAATCCAAAAAGCAATCAAATGCAGAAGAATTGTCTTGTTTGAATACATCATGAATAACTCGAAGCATTGTCCACATTTCGGGTGAAATTGATTTAGATGTTAAATCATGTGCCAATGAGAATGCTTCTTCATAGAAATCTATTGTTGCAAAAATGTAAAAAATAGGATTCAATGAATGAATAAGTAAATAATAATAATGGATTGCTTGCACCTAGAGCAACAACACTTACATGTTCTATTTCTTAGCAAAATTAGGCGAATAACAGAGATGACGCATGGCTGTAGATTTGCATTGACAATAGCGTCTTCTTCAAACACCGAAAGTAATGTTTCGATTGTATTCAACAGGCCCATAGCAGTTTCATCACGATCATCGATATGATCATCGTTGCCATCATCATCTTGAATTCCAAGAATTTCCAAGAACATTATTTCCAATTGCTTACAAATATCAACGGCGACCGGCATCAATTGTTCCGAAAATGTTTGAACTACTTTTTGCAATGCCGAACTTAAATCATCCAATTCAGTTTCTTTAATGATGTACAATAGTTGCATTGTGATTTGTTGAATATGTGGCTCAAGGATTCTGGAAGCATCCTCTTGGGCCGATAGATATACTTGAAGAACAATGGCAGCTTCAACTCGAACCGGTAAATCTGGGTCTGTTAACAAAGCATTGGTGGCCAATTCCAATGCTCTTGTTAAAACAACCGAACTTGTAAATTTTACTTCCCCAAATGATTGCAATACCCAACATGCACGAGCACGCATATGACCAAATTGATTATCGAATTCAGGGAAAATGTGTGTTTGTAACATTCCTTCAAGTTGATCACGGTATTCCTTCTTTTTCATAAGAACCTCTGCTACGGATCCAATCATATATAATGCGCCATCCCTTTTCCTTGGTTCGATTTCTCGGTTTATGATCATCTGTGCATTTGTTTAGTGTTCGAATTAGATAAATTAAATTTATGTTAATTAAAATATCAATCGAATAATATTTATAATTTGAATATGTTCTTCGCGTGTTTCCAATTAACTTACCGCATTCAAGAATGTCATGGCTTCCGGTAAGATTCCTTTGCGAGTCTTACAACATGAAGAGAACAACACTTGGGCAGCTGGTACAGGTGTTGAATAATCATCGTAAATATCTGAAAGTTGAATTCAATCGAAATTTAAATCTGGCAAATCACTTAAAATGACAATTTACAAATTAATTACCGAATTTTTGTCGAATGTATTCGATTGCATCATTATTGTATAGATCTTCATCGGTTTCACTGTATTGCATTATTGGGAATATGATATCTCGAATGATATTTATCATGTGCGGTTTTAAAATTTTCCAAGAATGGGCATGTTGAACTCTGTTAAGAACAATCGATTCGAATATTGGATTATGCGATAACATTTGATTTCTTTGTCAACGATATGAAACTTACGCAATTTTGATATAGTTCAAGACCTCAGTTAAAACTCTTGGTGAAACATACATTCCGGTGCTGTATTCATGTAAAACCTTGAAAAGTGATTCCAAAATGCCACCGGTAAATGTTGGCAAATACCATTCGGCAAACTTTTGATATTCTTTATTCACAACATTGCCAGGACTACCATAGCGTTCGAATGTTCGAACACAAATGTGCATTGCCCATTTTTTTGCCTTCCACCATGGTAACTCCAATCGCTCGTCTTCATCCATATTCGTTACATCAATTGGAACGATACAGGTGATAACATATTGACATATTTCCATCCATTTAGTAAAAACATCGTTTGAAATCAAATCAAGCGGCAAACAAAACTAAAATTTGATTAATTTTCATTGTTAATTTGTGATTTCGATGTACGATGACAAAATGTATGAAGAAAAAAAATGAAACTTCACTCACTTGAATTAATGTATAATAGATTTTCAATGTGTTTTTCTGAAGTAAAACACATTCTTCAGTTTGTTCGCATTTCTGAAGCAAATGAACCATAAGATCGTAAATTAAAGGTAACAACAAATTCATAGCCTCATCAAGCGGTGCACGTTCATCAGCTTTTTTGTATTCATAGTTTTTGACTAATTGATATAAACAAGCGATGGCACCGGACCAATTATTATAGTCATTTGACGACTGTAGAAATAATTGAATCTTATCAACGATTTGTGGCCATCGACCCGGAAAATCTGATTTTATAATATTGTAAATGCATGTAGAAATTTGTGTTCGAATCTTCAGTTCAGGCTCTTGAACTAAAGCTTCAACAATTCGACTGCGAATCATATCCTTGTCCTGTTCATGTATGGCAAATTCCATTTGTGGTAAATGTCCATCAGCATCTTTTTCGACCCAATTTTTGCTGATGAAATTTTTCAAACGAACAACTGTTGCATGTCGAACATCAAACGGGTGCTCCTTTCGCATAACAATTTCCAATAATGCTGGACCGAATCCGATTATTTTTTCGACCTTGAAAAATTAAACAGAAAAATCATATCAATATTCTGTCATATTACATCGATTTAATTTCCAAACTCTATCAACAAACAAAGAAAAGACAAAAACAAGATAAATCGAAATATTCTAAAAGAAGGGAGACATTTTGTTTGGATCGATATGCATGTTTCTAATTGTGAATAAAAGGTCGTACGTAACGAAATTTTTCACCGTAATCAGTGTCTTGGTGTCAATAAGTCCTTATTTGCTCACGAATTTGATCGATGTTCGGTGCTAAAAAAAAAAAGGAAAATCGATCCGTCTATACAACAGCGAATGAAGTAAAACACATTCAACTATTCAAAATTCGCGGCAGTAAGGAATATTGATATTGAAATCGCTCAAAAAATCAAGATATTTCGGTGAATGCTGGAATGATCATTTTACGGACGAACATCTTTTCATAATCACGCATTAAATAATAATCAACAAAAAGGTGTTCAGCTTGCAAAAAAAAAAATGCCGAATGGCAGCGATATGTCATGTATAGTAATGACACATTCCATGACTATTCGACGAATGTTAAGACACAAAAATGTCCAGACAATGAAAAACGATGAAATAACGTGCGGTTGATTAAATTTTCCAAAATATTTCATTCACATTTGACACAGAAGTTCTCAAAACGCAATGGAATCCTATACAATTTCAAACGTAAATCGCTCATTTCTATCAAAAAATTATAATCCAGGAGCACATGGTGTGTTTTCTTAAATATTTTACCTGCTCGAGTTGCTTTACGGCCGCATCACGTTGATTATTATCCACCAAAAGAGTGGCTCCCAACATTTCACCTAACCTCTGAATATCCATTTCGAATCGAAGCTCAAATTTTATTTCTCAAAATAAATAAAAAAAAAAATAAACTGACACGGATAAGAAAAGAATCACTTTCGATCACTAAATGAGTCTGAATGGAGGAAAATTTCAAATAAATGTAGAACAAATATCGAAAGTTGAGTTCCTGATTTCGTTTTTCGAAACGCGTTGTTCGCCGCCAATGACACAAGTTTTAATGAATTCCACAAAGCAGCAATTCTATACCTAGACGTATTGCTATCCGTTTTCCCACATGTGTTTTCGATGGAGACGCAAAATGATGTCAGTTTTTGCCGCTTAATGAATCACCTACATTTTCGAAAATCAATTGTCATTTGATGTTCGAAAGTGGATTTGACATGAATTTAATGCTTGAAACAACCACAGGATAATCTAGTACGATTATAATCGAATTACGTTCGCGTAATGCCAAATAATTCCAAATAATTCCACCATAATGTGTGGTAATAGATTATATGATAAGTTTTGCTTTGGAAAATGTAGAAATATGATATTAATACCAAAATACATCGCTGGAGCTCGTAAAGAGGAGCGACAAACAAATTCCAATTTTGAAAAAAGTCAAAATAAATGATTTGATGTGGCGTTTTCCGATTTTGCAAGGTATTTTTTTAAACTTTTAATTGTTTCAACCCGAATTCACTCATGGACTGTCAATCTGTATGACAGTTACACAAACACAAGCAGAACATATCGAATAATATATCCCTGCACCAGGGCCAGATATAGCTGTTAATCGTTGTCTTTTGTGGTAACGATGATTTGAAAATGGTAATAATGATTTAAGTTCCTGGTAAAGATGTTTTTCATACAATCACCAAAAAAAAACGAAAATAAGAAACATGAAGCAACTCAAAGCAACGTGAAATAACGCAGTGTTCCTATTGCACTATAGAAAAAAATTCAACTTTTTGAAAAATGTTGGCATGCGACTGGGATGGCAGGAGAGGTCTTGAAAATACCTTTCAAATGCGCATAGTCCCACATCTCGATCACGTCATAATTTTGAGTTATCTAATTTCGAAAATTTGCACAAAAATGCAAATCAATTAGTTGAAATCGTCTTTAAAGATATTAAAGAGTGAAAATTAAAGTTCGGGTTATACGGAAGACCCCCCCAATGTTGGATATTGCCTTTCGAATGGCATCATTAGTTTTTCAAAAATAAACCCTCCTAAATATCCAATTTTATGGGGAGGGGTCTATGGCAGGTGAGTATTTTTATGATTGTAACCGATAGATCCTAACCCCTAAAAAAAGGGTCAAAAATTTTTTTCCAGTCTATTCTTTACTTTGGCCCCTTCTTTGAGGTGGAGGAAGGGGGCTACTCCCATAGAGCCCTTGAATGAAAGCATTTTAACACATAAATATTCGAGACTTGTGAAACCATATATCCTGAATACAATTAGTTCACTTCAAGAAACTAAGAGAAAAAAGAATGAACAATCTTCAAAATATGGCGGATAATGAAGTCCATGATCGAATGAAAGAGGAAGTAGACCAAAGTGAAGCACATAAAAAAAAACCTGAAATTGGAGATAAAGCTCTTCAAATATTAGACGACATAAAAAGTGGTCGTATCAAATTGGATTTGGTGAACTCAAACTCAATTGAAGGAATCCAAAGACAAAAAAAACTCGAACCATATGGAAGCATTATCTCACGCATTGACCGCGACCTACCATTTTTAGAAGGAGACCGTCGTGATCAAATGATTGAAGGATTCCAACGAATGAACTGCATGAAAGCTGGTCTTTTCTATAGTCCAGATACAACAAAAGTTGCAGAATATACCGGAGATCAAACAAGCGTAAATGCTTCCAACTTGATGTTCCCGGAGCAAACAAAGAAAAATAAAATGAGAAAAAGAAGACGAAATAGAGGCCATCCCATCAAAACCAAATTAAGCAAGAAGAAACGCAAACTGGGCATCAAAAAGATCAAAAAAATGTAAACAATTCATAATGTCAACCATCTCCCATCAGAATGAAGATCATTTTCGGTAGAATAAATAAATAATTGAATAATATAAATAATTGAATAATAAATTGTCAAAGACAAGTCCATTCCTTGAAAGAAGCTCAAAAAAATTGACCGCGATTGAAGCGGAATTTGAGAAATTGAATTCGTAAGTTTTGCTTGTGTACCATATCAAGCCTTAGAATCGTGAAATATTTCCTTTTTTTCGGATTTACCACCCGAATTAACGCAAGAATTTATTGCATTAGCGGCTCATTTATATGCAGAACAGAAAAAACTAGATTTGCAATTCATGGATATGAAAATAGAAGTCAATAAGTTAAAGACGGATTATCAACAAAATGTTGCTATTTTTGGTGCAGGCAAGCGATCTCATGAAAGAGTATTGATTTCAAAAGTTGAGTTCCTGATTTCTTTTTTCGAAACGCGTTGTTCACCGCCAATGACACAAGTTTTAATGAATTCCACAAAGCAGCAATTCAATACATAGAAGTGTTGCTATACGTTTTCCCACATGTGTTTTCGGTGGAGACGCAAAATGATGTCAGTTTTTGCCGCTTAATGAATCGCCTACATTTTCGGAAATCAATTGTCATTTGATGTTCGAAAGTGGATTTGAAATGAATTCAATGCTTGAAACAGCACATTAGTTGATACAGTTAAAAGTCACAGCTTACAATTATAAAAATGAAATATAAATTCCTCATGAAAGCAGAAAGAATGGAAAAAAAAATTTTATCGGCACTACCACCGGAATTGACGGACGAATTTAAAATTTTAGCGGTGGAGAGAATTACAGAGCTTAAAAAGTTGCAATTTGATACGATCGATGCCAACATAAAACTCAATGAGTCAAATGCGGTTTTGACACAAAATATCTCTGATCGTGGTGCACTCAAGCGGTCACTCCAGAGAGAATGTGTGGCCAGTAAAGAAATTCAATCTAGAGTGACCGTGTTGAAGAAAGAACTCGAAAATATTAGAGCTAATATGCTACACAATTGATTAAATAATAAATTAATATTTGCAAAAAATCAATTTCAAAATTCTTTCTTATTGCTTGATGTGAAACATTAAGTTATAAAATCGTTTATAT
>GL501519.1:2804442-2829985 GCA_000149185.1 Mayetiola destructor
AAAAATTTCATAACAAAAAATAAATCAAATAAATAAAATGTTGATAAAAACAATTACAATTAGTTTTAACTACTACACAGTCGACATGTAAGGGCGATCCATTTTGACCCACAATTGTTACCAGTGAACAGAACAAATATAGTTCTGTCATCTGTGATGGATCAGCGGGTAGCGAAGCTTTCAGACCCATCGTACAGTCACTTGATCTTAAGCATTTGAATATGAGAAAATTCTATGAAATGTAGTTTGGTACACTACAGCTACCCGGTAGACAAAAAATATGGACCCATCCCTATAGACAGTCGATAGCATGTCTAAAAATATAGCATCTGTGAAGTTTTCACGTCCCCGGAACCACTTCCTTTCGATTTAGAGTTCTTCAAATACTAAAATGTTGTATTTTCCATTCAAGATAGGTTATACATATATTGAGGATATGTATCTAAGAAGGGATAACCCTTTTTTAAAAAATCAAAACGTAGTCAGTAAATGTTATACTCAGAGAATATCATGGCAAAATTTTATTCAGATCGAAAACCATTGGAATGTGACCACAAAATATATCAAAATCGATGAAAAATTTGTATAAAAAAAAAGCATTTTAATTTAATTTAAAATTCAATTCGCACACACAACTAGACTTCGAGTTGAATCTTCCGTTGATTTTAGAGCTTGATTGTGTAAACCATCTGAAAAATACAAAAGAAAAATATCGACTGATGGAATTGTGATTGGTATAAAATTCTAAAACGTTTTACTATTGAGTGCATTAGTAAATTGAGCTGCAAATGTAAAATAGCATTTTACATTCGCATGTCGCAGGTTTCATGTTTTCAGATTTTTGTGTGCAATACTCACGATTTGTTGCCATGGTACCCTTTTATGGCTTAATTTATTTTCCTTTCTTCTGCCAAATCTAATCCTTGCTTTTCTTCTATTTGCTTACGAAAAGAGATTCTAAATCATTTATTTCACTTCGAACATTTTCGTTTTGCATTAGGGTTTTTTGGTATTTGACGTTAAGGTCGATCAATGATTTTTTTTTCTCTCTCAATTTGGTTGTTTAATCGTTCAAAATATAGCAAGATAACCTCTCGTTGGTCCACAGGCACTTTTGCCAAAAACTCGGCTATTCTCAATGCTGATGACTCCATCATTCTCGAAGTATACACCAGACTTTTTTCGGTATTTAATATTATTCTGATAGAATGAATGCGCTGACAGCTCAGCTATAATAGTAGGCTCAAATCTAGTACGTATAATACATATAATAACACACAGGAGGAGTCGCTTGTAAATGATACATAGAAATGAAATCATTTCATTTTTCAATCCATAGGCTGCATTTTGCCCCAACTTTTCCCTTTTTTCAATTTAACACGCAACGGAACAAGAAGTTTTGCACAGTTTTCCATACTCGATTTCAATATTTTCAAAACTTGTGTCGCCTTGTCGGCGGGAATTTCATACAATAATTCATCGTGTAAATGGAGTACAAAATCAATACGATTTTGTACATCAATTTTTAAAACTGATTGATATTTGGTTAAATTTCGTTCCATTCGCAAAATTGCGTATTTGGCTATGTCTGCGGCTGATCCTTGAATCGTTGTGTTAATCGCTTGACGTTCAGCTTGTGCCCGTTTAAATGGCTTTTCAATTGAATTGATGTCAGGAATGTATCGACGACGGCCAGCAATCGTTTGAACAAAACTATTTTCACGTGCAAAATTTATGATCCGTTGTGTATAGTTCCTGTTTTCAAATTTGTAAATTAATACCAACATATAATGCCATATTACATTTAATGAAGCAACATTAATACCTAATTCCAGGATATGCATGGTGAAATGATTCATATAATGTTTCCGCATCGTTCTCATCACAATTCATAGCTACAGCTAAACTTTTGATTCCCATTCCATAAATGATTCCATAACAGATTTGCTTTGCATTGTTGCGCATTTTTTCCGTAACTTCTGTTTCGGATAATTTGTTCCATTTGGCGGCTATCGAAATAAAAACGTCGCGAACCGTACTGAAAATGTCGATCAGTGACTGATCTTCCGATAAATGAGCCAAAACTCGCAATTCTAATTGACAGAAATCGGCTGAAATAAGCGTTCGATTTGATGCAACAGCAAATGCACTTCGACATGAAAACACATCAGGACAACCAGGTACTGGAAAAAAATGAATAAATAAAATGAATTTGTTTTTTTGTTTTGAAAATCGAGCTAAATTAATGTTACCCTTGAATTCGACGTGAAAGTCTTTTGCAACATTTTGCAAATTGGGCTCATACATTGAGATTCGGCCAGTGTGTGTAAAACTGTAGCTATTTCCATGAAGTCTGAAATTTGAATATGCATTTTTGGAATGATAAATGTGGATAGAAAATCGAATGATTGGCAATAAAATACCGATTGTTTATGACTTTTTTGGTCAATGGCTGGATGGATTTGAATAAGATTGCATTCAAACTGCGATGTTCCAATATCAATTTGGCAATTGGGTTTGAACATTTCATTAAATCGGCCCGTCTACATTTTTTCGCTTGTTTGCCATCCTTATTGCATATTTTTAATGCTTGCGCTACTTCTTTTGATGAATTAACTGGAAATCGTTTTCCATTCAAACGAAATATTTCACTTTCGATTCTTCCAATATGATCACTTATTTGCTCACCGAGCGTTTTTAGTTGATTAGCATCGACGCTCATTCCATTTCGTTCCATGTGTAGCAATGATCGTTGAATTGGCATGTCCATTTCTTTGAATGCTTTGTAAATTGATCCATCTCCCATTTTTTTTTAAGCATATTGTTTGTGCCTGTAATATGTGTCTTGTGATGCTCGATTTGAGGCATGCTCTATTTATTTTAAAGAAAAATATGAAACTCTTGTCATGTTCCCCGGTGGACTATATGAAATCACCTCATTTTACAAGCTATATAAGGATTGGTTTCTCCTTCGGTGACCTCAGCCGTTAAACCTAAGCACTGTGGGGCATACGCTAGTGTCTAAATGTAAATAACATTAGAATTTTGAATGATTCGAACCTAAATATTAATAAAACATTAACTCACCAAATGAAAAAATGTTCTTTCAGCATCGGGTTTCAGCAACCAGGCTGCAATCTTTGGATCGTCTATGCAACAGTCGATATAGTTTGTATTTGGCACAAGTTTCATTAATGTTTTCAATTGGGCTTTCGCATCGTCGATACCTAAAGTCAGTGTTTTCTTTGAGAGAATCCGATGAATTAATGAAATTTTCTTTTCAAACGAAATGCTAGAATTGTTGGTATCTTGGAAGTCTAAATAATGGACAATGTATCGATTGTCAAAACAGAATGCAAAACCAGAAATATATGATTTGGCGGAACGCTCATTTTCTGCTCTTCGCTTACATACTGCAAGCGAAAATCCACAATCAGTAACGCTTTCTAGAGATCTTATGAAATCATTGAATACATCAACTGAATGATCAACATCGATTATTTTTAGACAATGAATTTGCGCCTTGTTTTGAACCCCATTCGAAACGCTTGCCTTGAACTTATCTATAAAATCATCATCTTCGTCATCGTAAGATGATAATGAATTGTCAAGAATGATGGAATCCACGTCACTACTATTTGCCTCGAGTTCATCAATCGAATCATTCGTTCTATCCAAAGCTCGAAATCTTTTATCATCTCTCATCTTATCATCATCATCATCATCATTCCGAGGTTCGGTTGGAAGTTTTCTTTTGACAGCCGAACTTAGAACTATGTTTTTTCTTGTAGCAGGCTCTTTGTCACATGTTTTTTCTTTTTGAAAATTGTCAGAAATTGATTGAATTTCTTGGGACCAAATTATGTCAGCGACTCCCATTTCTGTACTCAGAAACTGTCGCGCCTCTTGGATTATCAATCGGGCCGCTTCATTAACTGTTAATCCGCATTTCCCAGTGACGAAGAACAAACGCGATTTATTTCTTTGCTCGGCATCGAAATCTGTCTCACCGTCTCTTCTCTTTACATCAAAACTTATTGAATCAAATAAGCATTTCTCGATCGAAACCAAACTTGCACGCGAAACATCGACTAAAGTTTGAAACCCGGCATCATATAGAGCACGGGCTCGTTGTGAGTTCAATAATTGAATTTTCATTAGGTCAATCAAATTTTGACGAATCCCAAAAAATAATCTGTCTTTCATTTGATTAACAATCAACGCCAACATTTCCCAATTGAGTGCATGACAAAATGAATTAACAATACCAGCGAATGTCGAAGATGTTTGTTGAAGATTCTGTAATGTTCCTCGATTGAATTTGTATTTGGCTGCTACTTCGTTCATTGGCTTTTCGTTGATTAGCTCTTGAAGGGCCAGTGCTGTATAGAATCGTTTATGGATTTTTAAACTACGTTCATCTAATGACGCGTTTCTACGCATGGCTTTAACCAAAAATAATTCTCTAACGCCAACTAATTCACCAACTCGTTGCATTGGAACGGAAAGTTTTTCCCACAAATCCAAATATAAAAGCCAATCTATCTCTTGGATTTGATAGCAAACGGAAAATGGGGTCACAAGATAAATGGCATGAAGCTCGGTTTCAAGTACAAAACTTTGACGTGCCTTTTGTAGTTCAGAATATAAAATAATTCCATCGCACGGCGGCATTGACGATGCTATAAAAACAATCAAAGTAGGCATTATTTGAAGTACATAGAATTTTTAAATTAGAAATTCAAATAATTTTGAAGTTTACCCAAACAAGCATATCCGAGACGGGTTGCTATGAAATTTAATTCTTGATTTTCATCATCTAAATGCAATCGAATGAATTCATACTTTTCCAAAAACTGCATACATTGGCCAATTTGATCGAGATCATCAATATCTTCAGCCGTGTTTAATAACTTTTTTTTCGATTGCGATTTTTGCAAAAAGTTCTTCAAAGCCAAATCAAAATAATCAATTCCAAAATGATGTTCCGAATGATAAAGAGTACATTTGATAAATGATTCAATTTCATGGCTCTTTTTAGCAATTCCAGCCGCAAGCACCTCCAATATCGCTCGTTTCAGATGCGTCTGCAAATAAGTATATGTATTTTATTGGACGAAACAATTGATTGATAATATTTATTATTGTGGAAATGAAAAAAAAATTACGTGGTTTTCTGTTGAAAGGCAGGATGTTAGTGGCTTCAGTGAGGCTCCCATTAATTCTTGACCAATCTTCGTCTGTGCATTGGTGCAAATCAAAATTGACTCGCCTTCTGTATCTTTACCCATTCGACCCCCGCGCCCAATCATTTGTTTGTATGTCAATGAGTTCATGGGTTTGCCTCCAAACAATGGGGTTCGAATTATAACACGTCGTGCGGGTAGATTCACACCTGAGCTAAGAGTGCTCGTTGCGACAATAACACGCAATGATAAATTCGAAAATGCCGTCTCAATAATGTCTCTCTCATCGAATGTTAAGCCAGCATGATGGAATGCAACTCCATAAGAAATTGTCTTTTCCAATTCAATATCCAAACCTGTGTTAATTTCATCCAATCAATTATTATAAATACGTAATGTAAAATGTGCACTGAGCAACCAACCTGTTGGTGTATTTTTTAAATGGCTCTTGACATCTTCAGTGCGCTGCATATCTATTTGTTTTCGTATCGATTCGCCGATTGGCGTATGTGATTTACCCAATTTATAAATCGAAATTGCAACATGCAATGCCAATTTTTCACACCAATCTTTCGATGGACAAAAAACGATGACCGAAGCACCACTGATAATGGTTTCGATGCACAACTGACCAACGTTATCTTGATCATTTTCCAATAATGAATATTCTTTGGTTGATATTTCACGGATGGTTGTCATTGAATTGTCATAAATTTTATTTCCAATTTTGATCATTTCCTTTAATTCAATTGGTCGAAAATCGGTTTGATAGTATTCAGCTTGAAGCCAATTTGTAAGAAGCTCCGAATTTGGTAGTGTCGCTGACATCGTTACAATTTGAATATTTGTGGAAAGATATTTTGAACAATATAGAACTTTGGCTAGCAATAGTTCAAGAATATAACCTAAAATGAAAACATTTTGCATGATATTCATAATTTATAGTTGTGTTAATGAAGGACAAAATTCCTCCTCACTGACCTCGATGAGGATCTGAGACTAAATGCACTTCATCAACTACAACCATGCCGATTGTTTCGATTTTCTGTTGTTCGAGTAGTCGATTCGTTATTGCATTTGCTTTTTCAATTGTGCACACAGCTATATCACAGGACTCGAATCCACCAGGTGCCGTATATCCACCAAAAAAACCCTCAGCTCGAATACCAGATGACCGAAGCATATCCTGTACACAAAAGGAAATTTTTTTGATTCATATTTTGTTGGAATATGTCAAGCGAATATACCTGTAAATAATACATTTTTTCTCTGACAACAGAAATGAATGGCAAAATGAATAGAACTTTCAGCTTCCGCTGTAAAACTGTTCGAAACATTAATATTTCACTGACAAATGTTTTGCCCGCAGACGTTGGAGCACTATACACCAGATTCCTATGATCATTTTTTAACTACAGAAATAGAAAACAGAGATATTTTCGCTTATTTATCATTTAATCAAGCATTTGATGGAATGGTGTCTTCCATTTTGAGATTAACAAACCTTTGGATTGCTTAGGCATTCAACCTGCCATTCGAACATCCTATGTATATTGCGATTCTTATATTCTCGAATGATGGCACTCGTACAACCCCATTCACTCAAATTCTCAATATCGAGCTTGCATCTTTTCATCGAACCATTTAAATTTATTTCTTGCAATCTCGTCGCTCCATTCGAAGTGATACGTGATTCATTTAATTTATTTCTGTTTGGAATTGAGCTGGTGTCATGTAATTTTTGAGTCGATTGACTTGCGAGACCTATTGAGTCATCTAATTTGGAAATTTCGTTAGTCAGCTCTAAAAAACATGATTTCATTTCATTTTCGACAAAGCTGGTCATATTTGGTGCTGATATGCTGCAATCAGCATCGATCAAAATCTCTTCGATTGAATCGTGTTTGTCAGTGACAACATCCAATTGACTTCCCAAAAGTTCATTGAATAAGGTCGAATCTTCCCAATGTTTTTTGACCATTTGCCCTTCAGTTTGACTCATTTGTGTTGCGCTGGTCTTGCGTTTGGATTGCTTATCGATTTCAGGCGAGAAAATATTAAAGCTGTGTTGATCATCGTGAGCAGGATCAACTGTTTTCATCAGTCGTTCAATTTCAGAAACATTGATATTTTCCGTTCCGCTGCTGTCACTCAATTCAATAATTCCAGTCTCTTTGCTACTGTTGGTGTCATCATGTTTACTCTGAATGGGCTGCGTTTGAATGTCCATGAAATTGAATCCATCATCTTCAAACTTATCCATTAAATTGCTTTTCGATTTTGGTTCATTTTTTTCTACATCACTCCATTCCATTGTGCTGTCAAACATTGAACCAAAATCTTCACTCAATCCAATGTTTCGATGCAATGATTCACGCGAACTGGTATCAGTCGAAGCACCTTTTGACACTGGATCTGATTTACTGCGCCGCAAATGTTTTCGATTCGATTTTTTGGTTGATGTTGCATTCTTCAGCCGTTCAACGATAGATTGACCAAAAATTTCCGATTTTTCAGTCGGTGATTCATTTATCACTTCAAGCGGTTGCTGAATGTGAACATCCGGTGTTTTACTAACCGAACTATTGATCACATTTTTATAATTTGGTGCGTTCCCTTCACGCCGGATGGATATCTTAGGTGGTGATAAAAACTCCTTGTCATCAGACTTTTTGTCAACTGAACGTGCATTGCAAACATACGCATCCAATTGATTAATTGTATTTTCGCCCAACGAGAATGACTGCGAGAAATCCATCTCATTGCATCAAATAGAATAGGGAAACAAATTTCATAACAAAAAATAAATCAAATGAATAAAATGTTGATAAAAATAATTACAATTAGTATTAACTACTTGAACAAAGTCAACATGTGAGGCCGTTAGCGTTCAAAATTTGACATATTACGGTGGCGTTCAAATCAACTTGTTTATTTGAACGATCGTGGCGCTACGTTCAAATAGTATATTTCAGCACGCAATAAACTTCGGACGAATGCGTCGACTGAATCGGTAGCAAGTCATAAAATGATTTTGTTTGTATGCACATTGCTATCTCTACATTGCTATTTACTATACTAGAATTTTGCAAAAACACAACCAGTTCTATTAAAACCTTTGGTCACGAAGTTTCATGTTCAATTTGATTTGTAATTACGTGCGTCTCACATTTGTGTGAAATTTTCTTTGGAACAAACAAAATGAAAGTGCGATCAGGTGATCAATCGATAAGAAATTTCTTCTCTAATTTTCTTTTCTAATTTCTTTCTTTTTTTTCCAAATTATTCATTAAAGTGTTAGGCGATTTGGCTCCCCATTCATTGGGAATGACCTTAACGCACGAGCATTTATCGATGAATTTCGAGCGATTTTTCAAGAATGCACCGGATCATTTAAATGGCTACCTTGATGCAAATCAAAAAATTTCTTTGGAAAATCTGGGCTTACTGCGTCAATACCCCTATAGCAGTAAATATAATACGGTATTAGATGATAAGGAAAGCCATGAAAAAGTTATCGAAGACGTAAAATTATTGAAAAAGTGGTATCCAGGAAATTGCACCATCGTTGAAAATACTACATGCGGTATAAAAAGAGATTTACCATTTTACCGTGAAGTAGCTGAGAAAACCGGAGTCAATGTGATTGCCGGAACCGGTCATTATGTTGGTCATACTCAAAAAGACACCGAACTATCGATGAGTTTGGAAAAAATGGTCGATCTTTATACAAAAGAGATCGTTAGCGGAGTTGATGTTGGTTTACTTCAAGACGGTGAAGATATAATAAAATGTGGTCTAATCGGTGAAGTTGGAAGTCGTTATCCTCTTAGTGGTAGGAATATCCGTAAACTTTGGACGATCAATAACAAGAATTAAAAAAAAAAAAAAATCAAAATTAATTTTCAGATTTTGAAAAGCGAGCAATCAGAGCGACCGCCGAAACTCAAAACGCTTTAGGATGCCCAGTTTCTTTTCATCCAGGTTTCTGCTCATTTTTGTGGTCAAATATTGAATTCGATCATTTATAATAATTGTTCATTTCAGCAAGAAATCCGAAAGCTCCATTTGAAATTTTACGCATATATTTAGAAGCCGGTGGAAATGTTGAGAAGTGTGTTATGTCGCATTTAGATCGTAAGTTTATAAAATATTAATATCAAATTGATAAGATGATGTTATCGGTAAAATTTTATCAATAGGAACGCTTCACGACATTGGTGTTTTGCTTGAATTCGCAAAGTTGGGCTCATATTGTCAATTCGATTTGTTCGGAACTGAAGTTTCATTTTATCAATTATGCACCGAAATGGATATGCCATCAGATGCTCAACGCATGGATCGAATTGTGCGATTAGTTAAGGAAGGTTTTGAAGATCGTATAACTATTTCACATGATATTCATACTAAACATCGATTGGTACGTTTTCTTTGCATTCCGAATTGCGTAGCAGTGATTTTTATTTTGTCTATTTTTTTTTTTTTTGCAATTTCAGTCTGGATTCGGTGGACATGGATATGCTCACATTTATAATAATGTTTTGCCAAAGTTAGCTACCAAGGGCTTAACTGATAAACAGATCGACAAAATTACCGTTGATAACCCAGCAAAATGGTTGCAATTCGATATTTGAATCGAATTCTTTTCGCATGCTGATATTGTCAGGTGTCAACAATTGTGCTGTTTGCTGTTTGTATATTGTTATCTGTAGAATTTATAATGTTTGTCTCAAAATAAAAACTAATTTACGACTTTGATCAAATGAAAGCAAACAATAATTGTCATTTTGAACCTCGTGATACAAGCATCTGTACGAAATTTTTCCAACAAACAATCGAGCGAATACTCGATTATACGAATATTGAGGTTGAATTTAGGATAGTTTTTTTTCGAATTTACATATTTTCCTCGGAATGCTATCAACGCACAATATGATTGACTTCGATTGTTTACAACATGAATTAAACTTTTCCAATCTATGATGAAATGACAATTCACAATCAATGAACGTTGAACGTTTAATAAAAGTGTTTTCGATTTTATTTGATAATCAATATTTTTTTTTTTTTTTTGTGTAATCAATTTTTACGTTGTGTACTTTCGGGATCCAGATTGATTGTTTGGATGGTTCACGATTTTGGTTGAGAATCATCGTTTAGGTCTAAATCATTCAGTTCATCTTCGAGGCCATCTAGAATCTCTTCGTCGAGGAAAAGGTTTTCATTGAAGGGCGTCGCATCAACAACATCGCCACCAGATTCAGTGAGTTCATCTGGCTTCTTCAAACGATCTTCGGCTGCAACGGTGCCCGTTCCATCCACCTATTTCAATAATAACAAATTTGTAGGTTTTAACTTTGTCTTCGGTTGCTGTATTGTTTAAATGTATGTATGTACCTCTTGTGCATCAGCGGCCAACATATCCAAATCCAATTCCTTATATTCAAATACGTTTTCATCGTCATCCTCTCGGTCTTCAAATACAATTTCATCACCATCTTCAAGGTCATTATCAGTAGCCAATTCTGGATTGAAGCTGAACATTTCACGACCCGATATACCAAATTGTCTTCCAGATTTGTAGTCGCGTTTCTTTTGTTCTTCCTCTTTAGCCAAAAGATCTTTTTTATCTTGAATTTTTCTTTTTTTCCAGGCTAAGAATGATTCTAGGGTGACTTTCGTCTGATTTCCAAGAAGAAGAAGACAAAAAAAATGATTCCAAAATGAAAATCAATCAAGATACATATAAGCGATCGATGTGAACATACCAAGCTCGATCCGAGCGCATTTCGTTCACGCTCAATCAAATCAACTAAAGATATATCCGGTTTTTTCTGTTCTTCCATTTTCTTTTTATCCCTTTTCAAAATATATCCCTGTGGCAGCGCATGACGATATATACATTTTCCACCATTTGGACATTCCCAAAACCAACCGTATTTCGATTTTTCAACAGCATCCAAAAAAAATTTACAAATCTAAGAACCAAAACAAAAATTGAAATCAGAATCCTTTCTGTCATCATTTATCCCGCCTTCAAAACGAAAGCAAAATGTTTATACTCACGATATCAGTTTTGGGCATTGCTTTTTCTTTTCCATGTTTTTGATCGACAACTTCAGCCAGCTTTTCATCGTCCCAAGTATCCATGGTATCATTTTCATCAGCATCTCGCATATCAACGTATAATGAACGTTTTTCGACTTTTCGTTCGACGGCCAAGTCATGAGAGAATTTACATCTATCACCTTTGCCACATTGGCCAGCCTTGAAAAATGCACATACAACGGATTTTGGATCGGTTCCTTTTTCGATTTTTTGAGTTTGAACCGGTCTTCATATGAATATATAAACGACAAATTCATAAAATGAGTCACAAATCCAATTAAAAGGAGTAAACTACACAATACACGTACCTGAAAAGTGAAAGAAGCTCCTTTTGCTCTTGGATTTTTTTCTCCTTTTCGTCTTTTTTGACATTTAGACTGTTTTGTGGATGTTGACCACCACTTTTAACTTGTTTTTCAACTTGTGCGATAAATTTTTGATTTTTGCCTCCTTTTTTATTTTTCAATCCAAATGTTTTATCCTGTTTTATTGAATTATTATTTTAATTTAATTTTCATTGAAATTAACTTTTTATCACATAATGAATTAGCCAATTTCAATCAAACTTTTTTCAAACTTGAAAAAAAAAATGTAGGAAACTAACCTCAATAATTTTCTCTTTCTTTTTTGTCTCGACCTTTTTACTGGCCCCGGAATTAGTTTTTTTCGGTGGCATGATTTAAAATTGATTTAATGAGTTAAATAATTGATAATATTTCATTAAATTTACAATGGAAAATGTTTGCTAATTGTTTCGTAGCCAGAATGTTTTCGTAAAAATTTGATTTTTTTTTTCTTTCGAAAAGCGAGTAAAATATGAACGACGTAAGCATACACAATGCGGCTATTGACAGTCCATTGTGACGGAATGATTGGAACAATACCCATACATACAAAATGTGTATGGGTATTGTAAATAAATGTAATTTTATCTTTATTAGTATAAAAAGCGTCCGGTGTGCCTCTCGTGACAAAGTATGAAACTAATTTCGAAATGTTTTTTCCGTTTAATTGATTTTTGGGAAAATGTATTTATTTTTGATTATTTTTGTTCAAAACAATTGGATAATTTTACATTCATCTATTGTAGTACAATAATAATAATAATAATAATTATTATTATTATTATTGCTTATATCTAAAGATAAGGCCTTTTTCCGTCATGACTTGTTACAATCCGGAAATATTGTTGTCAAATTAAAATTTGGAATTGTATTATTTGTGCTATTACTATTATTCGGATTGATTGTTTTAGTTGAATTTTCATTATTATTGAATAAATTACAATTATACGGTTTTTCAATTGAATTCGAATACGGCATCCAACCGAAACTATCATTCCAGGATTGATTCAATGTTAAATTGTTTAAATTATTAAAACTATTCGAATGGCTTGTGAAATGCATTGATTTTGTTGGATTATTTACATTTTTGCATGAACTTTTATCCACAATCACTGATGAATGTGATGCATTAGTATCGTTAATATGAATGGCTGTTATCGGTGGTAGCATTGATTTTGAACCAACCGATGAATTAGCTTGATTTGATGATTTTGGAGTTTGTTGCATAGTATTAGGTTTTGTATTTGTTCGCACCATTTCGGTAAAATTCGGTGGCTTATAATTGGATAGGGTAGCCGGTGTTTGAAAAAAGTTTTGCGGCAATATTATCGGTTCAGTTGATTCGTTTGGATTTTGAATCATATGTGATGTATGATATTGTTGATGTGATTGATAACTTTGCGGTTGACTGTATTGATATGGATATGTTTGATTCATACAAGAATTATTTCCAGCATTGAATTCGTTATCGTATGTTTGGTAGTTTGTGTATGGAGGATGAATGTCATTTGTATTCGAAAATGAATTGTCATAATTATTTGTACCGCTTTGATTTCCACTTGCATAGTCAGACGATGCATAATTTAATTTCAATCGTTTTGATTGACTGAAAAAATAGCCACCGAATATTTCCCGATCATAATCATTTGACACTACATTATTTCCCAAACCGCTCGAATGCAAAGCGAATTTATCATTAAATTGATGGTTATTTGAATTGTTTTCATCATATTTTGAATTAAATTTTTGTTTAGGATCAAACGACGAATCTTTGGATTGATTTTTATTGTCGATGACATTAAAATAGTTCATTTTATTGGTTGCTTGACGATCTTGATCGAGAAGTTGACTAACCGAATGGAAATTATTGGTCGATTGATTTTCATTTGATCGAACTGACTGAATAGCAGACGGCTGAAAGAGCGAATTCTTTTCATTTTTATTGAATTTATTGCCAGCGCACATATAATCAACTTTACGATTGATCAATTGCTTTGATTGTACTTTAGACGGGCTTATAATTGCCTTTGAATGTGATTTTCTATTTTCGATTTCATGTTTAGGAACATTTGTACAAACATTATTTGAAATTGTGTTCAATGCCAAGTCACCCTGTAACATTGGTAACGCCGGTGTCGTGATAAAATGTGCATTGTCTACAATAGTACGATGATTATCAGACCAGGCTGAATGATCGTCAATAGTAGATGTATGGGATATTAGTCCGAATTCAGATGATGAATCACTTACCGGTTTGTTCATGCATGAGGTCATCCAATTAACATGATTTTTAACGGGTTTTGCATTATTGGAAGTAGGAAAATGTATTGCATTTTTATTTGATGTTGTTGACATTTTTTCATATGTCGACCCTGGATGGGATCGATCTTTTTTCAAATGCTTCGATTGTATAATAGCTACACTTGACAATGGCATATCAACTGAAGACGAATATAATAAGTCAGTATTCGATAGCAATGGTACATTTGCTGGAACTGTTGAAAATGTCGGCGTTAAAGTGAATGTAAATGATGTACTCATTGAAGGGGCTGAACATGTATTATTAAAGTTTGGCAATGGCATCGATGATGACGTAGAAAGAACCGGTGGATTATCAAATGAAAATGGATTATATGTGTTATTTCGATTCGCGGCCACAGATTTAGTGTCAGTTGATGGCATGCAAAAGCGGTTGCTCGTTGTTTGTTTTGCCGGAGATAGTTTTTTTGAAATTTTATTGATTCGATTAGTTGTTTGAGTCTGACTAATTGAACTAGTTGTGTTCACTGTTTCTGTAGATTTTGTTAATGAAAATGTGAACGGTGGATCAGCAATTAAAGCTCTCGATTCAATAATATTTCTCGGTTGTGTCAAAGAGGATATTTGAAAATTGAAATGCGAACTGACAGTATTATTTGTTGATGTTGAAGCTACCGTAGACTTAGTTGGCAGACCAAGGGAAGATAGGCTTTCATAAAAATCCGAATGATTTTCATTTGAATGTAATGTTATCGGAAGTGTTGATTTACGGGCTGATTTATTGTTCGCCAAATGATGTGAAAACGGTGAAGATGGTAAAATTTCAGCTGAAGATTGCTTTTTTGTTTCGTTTTTCGTAATCTTTGACACATCTGGCTTTCCTGTATCAACAAACTGTTCGTCGAGCATTCGACTATTCTCATTTTTACTTCTGTTATTTTCTGTCAACACCTTAGAAATGGATTCTCGGGTGTCTGATTTCGATTTATTTTTATTCGAATGATTTGGATGAGTTGATTGTGAACCCACAGCAGCACAACTATTTATTTTCACTTTGGTGCTGCAGTAAGAATAATGAATATCATTGGGCGGTTCATTCGCTTTACCACCGTCTTGTACTTCATTTAAATCATTCAATATTGACGATATGCTTTCGAATAAATTATGATCTTTTGATTGATTTTGTTTCTCGTCAGAAAATGTAATTTCACTTTCGGTTGGTTTCGAACTAGAGGCAGTTGAGACAACCGGAAAAGATAACAAAAATGCTGCCGTCGGCGACAGTGTGTTTGGATTTGATTCATTTAGTGTTTGAGGCAGTGGAAAATTTCCAAATAGCTCATCAGTCAAATCTTTTTCGTTGGCAATATTTTCATCGGATTCTAAGTTGTTCATCACCGGCGTATTGTTTGCTATCAGATTTTTGATGGGAATTTTCTGTGGATTCACAGAATTTGTAGTTTGATTCTTAATCTCAACTTCTATCACAGACTTATTAATTAATTTTGCCACGTTTTCATTACTATTCATTTGTTTTTCGGAATGTTTCGATACAAAACCTTGTGCATCATCTGGACGATCCTTTGTTTGAGAATCCATTTTTATTATGTCCTTATTATTGGTATCAATTTTTTCATTTGTGTCTTTGTTCACCATTTGACTATCGCACATCGTCGAAATATCCGCACATTGTTGTTCGAGTAACGAGACATTGTCATCAAGTTTGATGACACTTGACTTTGTTGCGTCTGACGAATTCTTTGCCAAATCAGTCGATTCTTTTGAAGGGGCATATGTTATCTTTTTTGCTGGTGTATCAAAACTTGGATCGAGCAACAGCGGTGTTATTTCGACTGTATTTTTAATAAGCTGTTGATGCATTTTCGTTTCGAATTTAGTTGCATTAGTTACGGGTATCACTTCAACTGATCCAAACTTTTTGATTTCACTTAATTCTGGTAACATTTTTGCTGGTTGGTTTGTTGGTAGCTCATCCTTAGCCATTGCAGTTGGTTTATCAATTTCAGAATTGGATCTATTATCATTCGTTTTAGCAACGGGGAGCCGTAGAATCTCTGATAATGAATTACAAATTTTATCGTCCTCAGCAGTTGCATTTTCATCCATCTTTTTATCATTGGTCTTTCCATCTATTCCCGCAGTTATTATAAAACTCAAAAATTTCGGCTCGACGAAATGCGGCACTGAAATTTTCGATTTTTGTAACAAATCAACCAAACTATCATTCCGCTTCATTAGCATTTTCAAACTGTTTTCCAATTTGGTCTGAGTTTCTGAAATGTCAATCCATTAATTATCAATTATTGTTTTTCTATTCCAAAAAAAACAGTTTTCAATCGAAAGGCATACTTAATATTGATTCATGTTTAGTGGAAAGTAGATCTCGCATTTTTTCACGTAAATCCTCAATATAAATTATTGACTTTTGTAATATTTCAATTTTGCTCAAGTTGATTTTCGGTTGATATTCTGGTAACAATTTTGCTAATTTTTCGAAGGTAATATTCAACCGATCTCGTCTGTCCTTCTCCCATGTTCGATTTTGTCTGTAAATTGGAAAATTTCAAAATAAATAAAAATAATTAGAGTTCTGTACATGTTATATGTACATTTTGTTTTGGTTCTTACATGTGTCGTTGTTCATTTTTCTTTTTTGTCATGTTTACAACTTTGACGGATCCCTTCACATGGTTCCAACTAACAATTATTTCAATTTTAAACGATTCATTTATATTCTTCAGCTTTGATTTTACATTCGGAATTGTTGTTTATGTTTGGATGGATTGATTTGTGACAACACAATATTCTGACAGTTTTGCGATTCGCATGAACATCAAATGAACATAACCTCACATTTCAGATGGATATACGTACGATACGTACGTAGCAAATGGTAATCATAGATTTCACAAATATAAATGCTGAAATTTGAATTTCAATATGAACAACTTTGTTAGCGTTTTTTCTATAGGAAAATGTATTTTATTTCATTTTTTAAATAAATTGAACATTTTTATGAATTTAAACAGACAGTATAAGTATAAGACAAATAATGAATCAGCTCCATAAAATTTGCTCACGCAAAATAACCGGCACACCTGAAAGCATCGAAATAGAAATAAGTTGATGATGAATCATTTGCTATGCAAATATGGTGAAATCTTGAAATAAATACTTGTGCATGGAAGAATAGCGACTTCTGTGACAACAGCTGTTACTAGTTCGGGTGGCGTAACATCATAATATAAATTCAAAGGCGTTAAATGTGGTACTGATTTCCAATTGGCCAATGGTGATGGGCTTTCCTCTTCTGTTTTGACCAAGTCATATGGATCGCCTATAATAGGGAAAATAATAAGATATTATTGGAAAAACAGAATCATTTGAAACGCAAGGAATGCCATCATTCACCAATTTCATTATAAACAAAAGCATCCGTTTGGACCCGTTCACTAAATTTATGCGTTTCACAGCATACTAAAACTGGAACATTATAGGATTTAGCTAAAAGTGCAATTTGGGCTGTACCAACACGAGACATTACATAACCATTGGCTAGCAATGCATGCGCTCCCAATAGCACTTTTGTAACCTCTGGCATTATAAAACCGACAGCATTTATCAAAACACAAGTGGATTTAATGCCATTTGCAGCTAAGCGACGTAGCATTTCCCTTCCTTCATGCCATGGCCTTGCATCAACAATAACAACGCGAAAGTTTCGTTTACTTTTTGTGGCTTCCATTAAAATATTCAGAATGACCGATGAACAGCCAAATGTAAGAATGACATCTCCATCGGATATTTTATTTTGAACCGTTATTCGAATTGATTCAGCTGCTTTATCAATTTGCTCCCGAACATATGTATCAATTGAATCCAAAAGAGTTTCTTTCATCTAATGGAAATCGAATGGAACATGTAATTTTTTCTGTAGAAGGATAAACGAGCGCCCAGAACTTACCTCATAGTCGTTATCAGTTTTGGGTAATTGACGTATTTGCCATTGGATAAATTTCATTGCATTCGTAACTGAAACCGCTAATGGACGGCAATATTGTAAATGAGCACCATATAATTTGATAACATCTTCAAGGCTACGAGAAAATTCTTTTTGTGGTGGCGTTTCATATTCTTTAATTACTAATTTAATTGCATTCATGAATGCCAAACCACGCGCATTACATCCTTTAACAATTCCTGTTGAATATTGAACACCAAGTTGAGCGATAATCGGATGAATATTGTCATTAAATCTCAATTGATATGGTTGTGAATCAGTGTACAAATGATTGAATAATTTAACGCGGTGCTGCTGAGCCAATTGTACTTTTTTAGTTGGAGTTCGACGAGACAAAGACGAAGATTCTTTTGCTGGTCTCTCTAATTTTGAAGCTCCAGTCTCATTTGATTTTTTTGATTGTTTTGCCGGGACTTTTTCGTTTTGTTTAGCCGCTTTGATAGCACGTTGTTGCTCTTGAATGGTACGTCGCTCTGCCTTACTCAATTGCCTCTTTTCTGGAATTGATTGTGGTTTTTCTTCTACTGTTACTACGTTTGAAACTTTATTTTCATTCAGATTCAATTTTTCCAAATCTTTGACAATCATTTCAGGATTTTCAATATTCAATTGCTTGAGATACTGAACCATCCTATCAAAATTCGATTCAATCTTATCACTATTCGTATGTTCACAAGATTTTGAATGTTTGCGCTCTTTATGCTTCTCATCTTTTGATGGCATTGGTTTGTTTGATTTTTTCGTTGGAGATTCTTTAGCTCCAGCTTTCGATGGCTTTTCGTTTATTTTCAAGTCCTTATTTCCATCTTGATAAGAAATCAATAGCTTTTCAGCTACTTTGGCCTGACGACGAGCTTCACGTTCTTTTTTCACTAATTCTCTTTTCTTTTTTAATTGCTCCGGATCTAGTGGCATCGAATCCGGTTGCCGGCCAACAGAACTTTCATGTCTCTTTTTGTCCAATTCCATTTCGACTGTATATTCAAAAGCATAATAATAATAAACATTTGGTTTTCACCATCTACTCAGTGACTTACAATATTTATAAACTAAATAACAGGAAAGCACTGTTGATGCAATCATCAATGGAATATAATTTGAATGCATTTTCGCATGTGGTAATTTTGTGAAATAACAATCAAACCAGAAAAAACCTCATCAATTGATCACACCATCATAATAAAATGGTCGAATAGTCGAAATGATGGCTATTTACCTGCTTTTTCTCTATATTTATTCTGATTTTAACCAATCTTTTGCACGAATATCACTGATTTTATCTTTACGTGTGACTGTTCTTTCAATCAAAATGAACGCACACTTACAATGTTTTGATACGATTTTGACGATCTATTGGGATGGATTAAACGTGATGAAGAAAAATGCTAACAAACTTAATTGCCAAAAGCAATGAAATGATTTTGTCTAACGATATTACGCAAAATTTCTTATTATTTTTGAGCAAAAATGATGTAAATGCTTCCTAGCTCGTTTCCACATGTAAACTGTTCATGTGAATGTATGCATATATTCTATATGTATTACTTGTCAAATTAGACAGCACATGAATGTCATTATAGTTATTTTGAAAAAAAAAAATTCTTTGTTTTTTCGAAACATTATATTTCATTGAAGTGATTTCGATCGAATTGTCGACGGATTCATCATCTCATATGCCAACCAGGCTGATCAGATATTCATAAAATATCGATTTATTCAATATGTGATTTGTTTATTTTACAAACGAGAATAAAAAAAAACATTCGAATTGCAGTAGTAGACAAAGGATTTGTCATTTTTTGACATTTGGAAAATACGCAGAAGCACGCCGCGAATGCACATTCGTGAAAATAGATTAGCAGGAAGAAGAAATTTAAAAAAAAAAAAAATAACACACATCGCATCTAATCTTCTATCCAATACACAGAACCAGTTTGTAGTTTGATAATGTAATTGCATATTCTGTTGTCGAATTAGAAAAAAAATGGCAACTCGACCGAAGCAAAAAGTAATTTTAACCAAATTCAATCAAACATCGTAATTTGATCAGATATAAAATGCAAATTCGATTGAAATGAATTCTTTGTTATAAATGTGTTTACTATTGATTATCAAAGTGACGCAGTACAAATATACCAAATGTTTTAAGAAAGCGAAAAAAAATAATGAAAATTATTAACAATTTATCATAAAGTTTTACATCAATGAAAGTCAAAAAGTAACAAATATTCCACATATGTGCACGATTGAATTGATTTTGATAAATAATTGAAGACGGAAAATCAAAAAAAAAAAAAAAAAAAAAAAACAACGCTAAAAAATCTGAAAAATGGAATTTTCAGAAAGCCTTGAACCATTTGATCATTTCTATCATGAACCATTCGGTAATTTACTTGACGAAGAAATTCCGCAGGATATTTTCGACGACATTATAAAAGATGTGAATTTCAATGCATTGGGATTTGATGTGAATTCATTATCATCAGAAGATAGTGGTCGTTCAAGTACATCATATGATGATTTGGGACCAAGATTTGATACATACGTTGATGAGCCAATGGTGGATATGCAACAAATTAAAACTGAAAATATTAAAGAAGAAAGTATTAAGGAAGAGCCAAAGTCACCATCGAACAACATTTATTTTTCAAATAATTCGAATACAATGCTAAATGTGCAAAATATTGTGATTCCGAATGATCAATCGATCAAAATTGCACAACCAATCATAACAACGCAACAAACATTTGCTCAAGCTCGACAGCCGCAATTTGTTTTATCGCAACCGAAAATTGTTGTCAAACAAGAACCAATCCAATTCCATACATCATCGAATCAACAGCAAATATTAACATTGCAAAATATCGGCGGCAAATTATACACAACCGTTAATCCGGCACCCGTTCAAATTGTCAGCAGAGCGACGGGCATTTCAAAAACAATTCCAATAGTTCCCGTTTCGAGTATAATGCCACAATCCAAACCAATGCAAAAGACCCAAACTACAGTGCCAACATTTTCAATGCAAACGACATCAAAGTCAAGTGCATTGATCGCACCCTCAAAATCAAACAAAAAATCTGGACACAATATCATCGAACGGCGTTACAGAACGTCCATTGTAATTATATTGATATTTCTATTTATTTTATTTTTATTTCAATTTATCGATGTTTTATGCATGAAAATCCAAACAATATTCTCTCATGATTTTAGAACGACAAAATCACGGAATTAAAAAATCTTGTGACAGTCGGAACATCAGCGGCCAATGCGAAAATGAACAAATCCGGCATTTTAAAGAAATCCATCGATAAAATACGTTCGCTCGAAACGGAAAATAATGAGTTAAAAATGGAAAATCATCGACTGAGACAAATGCTTGGCATGAAAGCAGTACCTGATACTGAAGCAACACCCATTTCGCCTCCAAACTCAAAATCCAGCTCACCGATGCCAAATTTGATCGAAACATCACATTATATTGAAAGTTTGACGGATGCATCAAAATCACAATCAACGCCAGAGACTGACCAAAAAATTATTTTTATTCAACGCGGTGTGGCACCACACTCCAAATTTGCTCTTTGCATTTTCATGTTTTCAGTTGTAGCGTTGAATAGTTTTGGATCACTATTTTTAACCGATCGTCCGAGTTTTGATTTTAATGATGGAAACTATAATGTGGAAAATGCGCGTCGTGCCATTTTGTCAACGATGATGGATGACGTAAGTTTGCTTGTAATTTGTTTTTTTTTTCCTACCTTATTCTATACTATAAATACAGATTATACGATTATCTGACTTTATTTCAGCCATACACGATATTCTTTAACTGGAAAAATTTGGTGGTTTCTATTGTGAACTTCATTATTGTTGCAATATGTTTGATTAAATTGGTAGTTTATGGTGAACCGATTGTGGATCGATCCCAATGCAAATCGATCGAAATGGAAAAACTAAAACAAACAACAGAGCAAAATTTCTGTAATGGTGACATAAAATCAGCTGCTTATGGCTATTCAAGGCAATTGCAACGATATGGCATTTTTTTGCCACCGGTTGCGAGTATCACATGGTTGGAATGTTTAACAAATACAACATGGCAAGTGATTCGAATGATAATTTTTCGAATGCCTTTTGGCCTCTGGTTATCACATAAAATTGGTGGCTTATTCTGTTCGGATGTTATTCGAGCACAAGCGATGAGTACATACAAGGAAATCGGATGGATTTTGCATCGATTGAATCAAATTGATTTGATGGAATTGCAAACACATCGTCCTGTCACCTGCCTTTCAAAACGACGACAAATTTATGGCCTAATGGTAACGTTGTATGCCGTGAATATGTGCGAAACGGCTGATTCGCTTATGTATACAAAGGAAATGGTCGAAGTATATTTGGCGGCCGCCATACGTATCAAATCGATAAATAATCTTCGTTTATTATCTTCATATTATTTACGTAAAGCAAAATTTTATCATTTGCTTGGTACGACACCAAATCCAAAATTCGATTGGATATTCAGCGATCATGGATACACATTTATTTCAAAATGGAAATCAATTTTCAATTATTATCCAGATCAAATTCGAGATAATAATATTGGCACAAATGCAACATACTACGAACCAATATCACAAATTCAACAGCAATATCTTGAACATTTGCTGATTCGATCGCTAGAAACTCTTTTAGGTTTTCAAAAGGCATCGATGGCCAAACATCAAAACCATCAAATCCAACAAACACATGCCACAAGAGTCGTATTATTCACTAAACAATTAGAAGACACTATTTCTGATCATGCAGATTTCGGTGATGACAGCAATTTTGCAACGATTTCATGGATTACAAGAATAATAACGGTCACATCGAAGTGGATGTCAAATGAATTAAACGATTTGGACAAATTGTATAGAAAAATTGATGAGTATCCGCAACGATTACGCAGTTCCAAAACCAAAGAGAAAGCTTTAATGAAATCATTGTATGTATTGTTCATTGCCAAACGTGAATTTATTCATCGTTCACGAACCAATTCGATGACTGATGGAAAATTACGATTGATTATGAATCGTTGCAATATTGCGAGCTGTTTATTCCAAAATTATTTAACATACAATCGATCACAGAACATAAGCCCAAATATATTGCTTCGGCTCATTCAAATATTGACGTGTGATTGGTTGCTAGAGCTACGAACTGAATGCTGGGAATTGATGTTGAACAAAGCAACAGATGCTACTGATACCACTGAAAATGATGAAGGTATCAGCGAACCGTATACATCGCGTATCTCACAGCTTGAATTATATCAAATGGATTTGACAAATTTATATCTCATTTTTGACATCAAACAAATGGGACAATCTCGAATCAATTTGTATGAGGCAATTTATCGATTAATGGCCGGAGCGGTACCACACGAAACGCATCGATTACTCGAACGAAATATAATGCCGTTGCGTCAATCAAAATCGAATTTGATTTGTGTTGTCGGAAGTAAAAATCATATCGATGACTATTATGAATGCGGAGAACGTGAACGAGCTCAATCAATGATAATCGCATGCAAATATTTACAGGCTCATGTTGGCATTGAACGGGCCGGATTGCTGACACAAGCTGCGACCATATTCAAGCAAATCGGTGACATTATCAAAACAAATGAATGTTATAATCTGCTTAATGCTGTTACTGCCAATAGTGACATTAATACGCTGTAGATTTTTATCTATAAATGCAAAATTTTCAAATTTATTTGGAAACCGTAGTTGCTGAGAACTCAAACTCACAGTAATAGATTTAGATTAAATTATTATTTACATTCGCAAATGAACTACTTAATGGA
This sequence comes from Mayetiola destructor, assembly GCA_000149185.1. Lineage (NCBI taxonomy): Eukaryota > Metazoa > Arthropoda > Insecta > Diptera > Cecidomyiidae > Mayetiola > Mayetiola destructor. The sequence goes on from GL501519.1 coordinate 2,828,239, forward strand.
CGAATGAAAATCATCTCTTTTATGTGACTTTTGCACATGGTTTTTCGGCTTCATAATTTCTATTGAAATGGAAGTTTTTGCATTTTCGATATTAGGAATAGGGGTAAGAGATTAACTGGAATTTTCAAGCTACTGTTTATTACGTATGTATAATTTATTATTATATTGTTCATTTGTTTGACATTCACTATTTGTTCTAATTTAAATTGCTTCAAGCTGTTTACAAGATCTACGCAATGAATTTTTTTTTTTTTTAGAAAAAAGTTGTCACACTGATCAGTGTGATAAATGTCGGAAAGTTTCTATGTGTACTTTTATGTTCAAACACTAAAAAACTAAAAGTAACTAAATATAATTAATTATATGCTGACGCATGAACATTGAACTTGGATATTATTGAATTAAAAATTCCTTTTTGACTTGTCTCTTTTTTCTACTTCTTGCAACCAATCAAATGAAAATTAACCCGTATTATTGTTGTTTTTACGGTTGAAAATTTGATGTTTTTCGATGCCATTTAACATGCTCTTCAGTATATGTATCATATTCCGCGGAACGTTGATGTCACCAGTCACCCTCCAATCAATTTACGCAATTTTCAATTTTAAAGAAAGACTAAACGACGAAAAACTCCCAAAAAATTTTTACTTTCAATTGCGATCAATCTGAACAACGAACATGAATTTTGACTGTTATTTATTATTTGTCTGTTGATCATCGCTGGAATGAAATGTGAGGAATACAGTTTCTTATTCGATTATGATTGAAATGTCATAATGCCGGTTGACATTCGAAAATCGAAAATCATATTATCGTAGGATTTACATATGATTGGAGCATTAATAATGTATTAACAGGATTTCGCATAAAGATGTGCGTCTGTCTTTGCGAATAGACCCACACAAATAAACTTGCGCATGGCATAACTAAAAATAAAATAAAAAATTGGACGAAGAAGAAGCAAGTAAATAAGATATACCACAACCAACAACAACATTATTCAGAAATAAAACTTATTTAGAAAAAAAGGAAAACAATAAAATCAAACAATTGTTTTCGTAAACATGTAGACCTATTCGATTATTTGTATCCAACGGCAGATGGCGGTGCAGATGTTTGCCGTAAAAATCGAAGTAATTAAATGTCATTAAATGTCATCATTAAAAAAAAAAAAATGAAAAATTCTGTTGATGTATTGAATGCAAAGTGAAATCGGTGAACTGTCAGTACTATTTATTTAGTGTAACAGACAAGTTGTCATCAACAGTGTTAAGAAAGAAAAAGTATACGAATAGCGAATAACATTTCTGAAAGTAGTGACGACGAATGATTACGGTTCCGAAGATCCATTTAAATTTAAACATTTGATATTATCTCTTGTGTTTTCTTGTGAGTGAACCTTGAACCAAATGGACAAACGATACTACGGTGGCCAAGATCCAAATGGGCATTTGGATGATAGCTCGGGACCAATTCCAGATCGTTGGCTGTTATGCCCCCGTAACTCAACTGAGTTTATTGCTCAAAGATTTTTGGCATTCAAAACTCCATTGAGTTCAAGGTTTTCATCACAAATGTCACCCGAATACCATTTTCCGCCATCGATGGTATTCAGTTTCATGAAAATTGAAAAGGTAAGCAAAATTAAAAAGTCTTTAACCAAAAAATCCAACTTTAATTTTAAGTGAAAGATAAGAGCATGCAGCTTTCACCTGCATCGCCATTTGTCATTTGTCATATATATATA
>GL501519.1:2831038-2842209 GCA_000149185.1 Mayetiola destructor
CTATTTGTCATATATATATATATATATATATATATTGTATATTGTATATGTATATTTTGACTATAATCAAAACAACATACTTCAACGATTATCCAAATTTTCATTGTGTTCCATTCCCTGTATGTGTATGAACAACTGTTCAGAACAAAAAGAAGAAGAAGAAGAAGAAGAAGAAGAAGAAGAAATAAAACAAAATCTATTTAATTTTTTATTTTTCGTTTACACAGAAAAAGCTTGGATTATGGATTGATTTGACATACACAACACGTTTTTATGATCGTAGTGAAGTTGAAGCGCGCGATTGCCAATATAGAAAATTAAAGTGCCGAGGTCATGGTGAAACTCCGTCTGAAGAACAAACACGAGCGTTTATTGAAATTGTTGATGAATTTATGGCAAATAAACCACTCGAATATATTGGTGTACATTGTACACATGGTTTCAATCGAACTGGTTTCTTAATTGTAAGCTACATGGTTGAAAAAATGGATTGTTCAGTAGAAGCGGCTATTTTGGCATTTGCCGATGCTCGTCCACCAGGAATTTACAAACAAGACTATATCAACGAATTGTTCAAGCGATATGAAGATATTGAAGATGCAATTCCAGCCCCAGAACAACCAGAATGGTGTCTCGGTAAGTTGAAAATTGTTTGTTGGAAATTTAAGGAAAATTTGCTCAATATATTTTTTTTTTCTCTTCATTTATTCTTAAATGATTATATAGATTATGATGACAGTGACGGACAAAGCTCACTGCCACAAAAAAGACCCCATACACAGAATGGTTATGATAAACAGAAAACGGGCAATTTCGATGGTGAAAGTAGTAAAAGCACCGAAAATGTTCCAAAGAAAAAACGGCGAAAAGAATTCTTAAATTTAAATGCAATATTCATGGCTGGCATTCAAGGTGTTGAATTGGTTACAGATCAGGTAAAAATTACTTTTGAATTGATTTAAATAACTTTTGATTGAACATTCATTTTTTATTTTGATATATATATTAGCCACGTCTGGGTGATTTGCAAGAGAAAATTCACCAAATTTGTAAATTTGAAGGTCGTGGATTCCCAGGTGGCCAGCCCGTTTCGATGGATATGAAAAATATCTTATTGCTCCAAGAAAAACCATACCGTGTATCATGGAAGGCAGACGGCACACGATATATGATGCTCATATTGAAAGAACATGAAGTTTACTTCTTCGATCGAGATAATTCGTGTTTTCAAGTAACCGGAATGCGATTTCCATGCCGAGACGATTTAAAAACTCACATTTATGATACATTGATCGATGGTGTAAGTATTAAAATAATTCAAATAAAAATCGTAAAGCAATAAATTTTATCAATGACTTTCTTTTTGTTTGACAGGAAATGGTCATCGATAAAGTGAATGGTTTGAGTATACCGCGTTTTCTGGTATACGATGTTGTGTCTTATAATGGAACTAGTTATATGGAAAACGAATTTCATTCTGAAACGCTATTCAGCAGAATGCAGTGCATAAAAGAAAATATTATTGGTAAATAGATGTGCATGATTTTCGTTTGAGTTTTTTTTTTAAATATAAATCGGTATTGATTTCAGATCCACGCACTGATGCCATGATTAAAGGTTTGATCATAAAAGATAGAGAACCATTCAGTGTACGGATGAAAGGATTTTGGGATATCGCAGAAGCTAGAAAATTGCTGGAACCGAAATTCACCAAAACACTGGGACATGAGCCGGATGGTCTTATTTTCCAACCTTCAAAAGATGTAAGCATTTTTAGATCCTGAACTATACTAAACCTATCATCTTTTTCGATTCAAAATTAAAACAGATATTAAATTTTGTTTATTTTTATTTTTATTTTTATAGCCATACATTTGCGGCCAATGTGATGTTGTGCTAAAATGGAAACCAGTAGAAATGAATTCGGTCGATTTCAAACTAAAAATCGCCACAGAAAGTGGTCCTGGGTGAGTATCAATTCGATTGATTCCCCGAAAATCCATTATTTCTTTAATCACATAATTCTCTTCAATTTTTTTTTTTCATATTTTTAGAATTGTGACGAAAAAAATTGGTTTTCTGTATGTTGGTGGATACGAAGCACCATTTTCACAAATAAAAATGACCAAAGAACTCAAATCGCTGGACGGTAAAATCATTGAATGCAAATTCGAAGATAATAATTGGGTGTATATGCGTGAAAGAATTGATAAATCGTTTCCGAATAGCTATAACACCGCAATGGGTTAGTAGTAAATAATATTTTGTTTCATTATTTGACAAATTGCCTTGCCAAATCATGTCATTTTCTGTTGCTTTTTTTTTTTATAGCGGTATGCCAAAGTATTAAGACTCCAGTCACAACTGAATACCTTATAGATTATATCGAACAATTTCGCTATGATCGAATGATGCCTCCACCAAGACTTCCACGCCAATACTAAGTTAAACAATGATAAATATTAAATCAAACACATCCTCATGTCAAACACATTTGATTTATATTTTTAATTGGATCTGTTGAATTCAATACAATCATTTTTTGTAGGAATTTAATCAAACTGAAATCTAAAATACAATGAATAATGAAGAATCTTTTTTTTTCAAATTTAATATAAAAAAGAAATGACTTTTATTACAAAGCATGATCTAGTGGAAATTTACTGAGAAATCGGCTGGGAATCAATTTCATTTTTAATCAATATGCTGGGTCACTGCGCACAAATTAAAACTATAATATGTAATTTAAATCTAGAGCGCATTATCTTCTTAATGTGATTCATCATTATTTTGTTCGAAACACCTAAACCATTTGCAATAGGTGCAATACATTTTGTGGACAAAAAAAAGAATAAAAAAAAAAAAAAATAAATAAAGATTGCATACACGGTTCGAAGATAACATTTGCAAAAATTATCAGCCCAGTAAATTCAAAACAACTTTGTTATTAAATAAATGATTCAGTCCGGATTGAAACTTTTCAGCAATCAACTGAATTTCCGATAGCGTTCCAAATGATTAAGTGGAAAAAAAAATCTGTTGAGCTCTCAAAAAGTGTATCGATCCGCCGATATGAAACCCAAATTGACGAAAATTTCGGAATCAGCACCATCGACATCGGCGCAAGCGTTGTCTTTATTCGAGAGCGATTCCAGCAAGACGTTGTTTCATGTAAACATTGCAATCAATATAGCTTATATCAGATGAAAATGAGACCGAACTGACTGACCTCTTTTTCTCTAAATTCCAAATTTGTACTTATTTTTTTTTTTTTTAGACAATGAAAGATGTTAAAGCATATTTGAGATACTTATTCAGAAGTAATAATTTGGCGACGTTTTGCATTGGAAATTGTGAAAACGGTATGGAAACGGTGCTGTCAAATTTTATCAATTTGACTGACACGGTTTTGGTAGGAGTTATCGGTGAAACGGGTAAACAAGCTGCTAATTATATTACTCAGCGAATCGGAGCCAAAGTTCATATTTTGAGAACGTACGCTGGCAAAGCCCTTGAAATAGAGGACATCGACAATCATTTAAAAGCCATCCCAACTAAAGTGTTTTTTCTTGTGCATGGTGAATGTTCAACCGGTGTCTTGCAGCCGATTAATAAAATTGGTGAACTGTGTCATAAGTATTTTTTCCCCCTTTCCATTCTATACCACATTTCATCTGATGACAGAATATTTTGTTTTTTTTTGAAAAATTAAACGGTTTTTACTTGCAGATATGATTGTATGTTTATGGTCGATGTTTCGAATACGATTGGATGTGTTGATGTTTCAACAGATAAATATAAAATTGATGTAGCATTTGCGATATCACAAAAAGCCTTTGATGGATTGAATGACTTGATTCCAATTACAATAAGTTCATTTGGACTCACAAAATTGGAGCAGTCCCGGATGCATTCTACCTCGAACTTAAATGATCTTCGACAAATAGCAGAAATTTGGATGTCCAATGACGAAACTGAGTTTATGTAATGCTCAAATTAATTATTTTTTCTATAAATATTATTCCTCCTGAATATTAAGAATAATTCGCATGTATTTTTTCTCTAATTTTGATCAGTTACTCCAAATTTGTAAATGCACCTAGTTTAAATTCCTTGCGCGATCGACTTTTTGCAATTCAAAATGAGCAATTGAGTAATGTTATTGATCGTCATATAACAAATTCAAAGCGATTACAGCATGATATTGAAAATTCGATTGGATTAGAGTTGTTTGTGACACGCAAAGAACATCGTTTACCTTCCATGATAGCTGTTTGTATCCCAAGTCGCATTAGTGAACACTTTTTTAGTAAAATTTCAACCAAAAGGTGAACATTGTTTACTGTTTACTTATTGTACGAAAGTCATAAAAATTTAATACACTGTCAAACATTTTACTGTTTCACAATTATCAATTAAATTAGATTCCCGTTGGAGGTACTACCGGGTGTTGGTGAAACGTTGGGATTAATAATTCGAATCAATCTTACGACTCGAAAAGCAACTAAGAAAATTGTCAAAGATTTTGTTCGATCGTTTTATCAAACAATGGAAACATTAACACCAAACTACGGGATTAAAAATTCGGATCTCTATACCAACATCTATTATTGAGGTCATACTAAATGAACCAAACGGAATAATTTTCCCACAAATAAAGTGAATAATCAGTTAGTTGAATTTATTAATAAAAGTTTTTTCCATTACATTCATTTCTGATGATTCTCTTACATTGTTTTATATTTTTTAAATCCTTCGGTTTGTTTCTTTATTGGTGTTCCTTATGATCAATGATTTTGGTGATCATTTATTATAAACAAAATAAACGAATCCAATATTTTGATCAAAATTAATGTTTAATACCAATAATGAAATCGTCTAAAATCCGTCATCATCATCTTCAGCCATTTCTTTAGCTAATTCTAAATCTTGTTGTTCTCGTTCACGTCGTTCTTCGGCACTCTCTAAATCTTTGCCATACGATTTTGGTGGATAGCGCATAGCTTTAACAGATTGATTATGCAAATCCAAACAGAATGAGATACGTTGATGGAAAGCCAATTGTGGATCACGTGTACTGTACACATCCATGCTTTCCTTGCTACGCATATAACCCTTTTCTGGATCAATAGTTGCTTCAATAACACCATCACGAATGGCCTTAGCCACAATAAATTCAGCATCTTCGGCACTGTCGAGACCCAATTTTTTGGCAATATGTTCTGGTGATATGCGTGAATACGATAAACCAATTGAACGAATGGCCGTTTTAATGACATTATGACGCAAACGAATAATCAATGTGTACGAATGATCTTGTTGAAATTTGGGTGTGAAATTTTCCAAAACTTCACCAAAACGTTGCAAATTTCCCATTCGAACAGCTTGTGTCAATTGAAAATATGGGATTAATGATCGTCGCAATGCAGCTTGACGGAACACTTGACGTTCAGGTATATTACCCAACAATAATTCAACGACGATAATCAATTTTTGAACCGTTTGACGGAAACCGATTGCTGCATTTTGTGGTGATTTACGTAATGCTTGTACCAAATTTTTATGAGCATCGCTGTATTCTAATTTTGCACCTTTGATTCGGCCCAAATAATACAAAAATCGTGCCCATTCATTGTTGCTGGCTGTTTCGGGAAAAACGGATTTTTTCACCAATTTATCGGCTTGATCGTACAATGAATAATGCAAATAGTTTCTGAGCAAACAATTGATCAGCACAGCTTGACCCTCAAAATCATTTCGTAGTGTTGCCGTACGCAATCGATTATGAAGAAAACTACGAATATTTTCCAATGTATCGGTTAATTCGGCCACACGTGAATGATAAAAATAAATTTTAGCCGCAATTAAATCCAATGACCGACGATTTTGTTCAACTATTTTTTTAATCAAAGCATCTGAACATTTTTGTGCTTTGTCCAATTGTGATTTGTCGAGCAAAAAAACCAACACCAGTAAATGCAAATATGCATCAACTTCGGGCAATGGGGTTTTAATAGTGGCCCTTGGTCGTATTACCTCCAACTCTTGACCCGGTAATAATGCATCCAAAAATTGTGCTATTGAATCACGTTCAACACCAGCTGGATACAAATTTGCGGCCAAATTGCGTAAAACAATGGTGTTCAATTTACGGCGTGTATTCGGCAATGATCTCAATACACGTAAAATGAATCGAGGCTCTTTGGTGAGTACGGCTTTTTCAATTTGTCGACAATGCTCACGGATTTCTTGGACGGATGCTAAATCTTGTTCACGTTTTTGGTTCTCAATATCTTCAGCACTTTCCATTTCAACATCTTGTTGTTGAACTTCATTTTTCGTAACCATTTTGTTGAAATGTAATCTGAAATTTCAGAAAATATTGTTTACTTTTTTTTTTTTTTTTTTTGGTGAACTGTATTGATGCGTACAATCGAATCTAATTACTTTTTGTCCTTTTCAATTGAGAATTGGTGAGAATCTGTTTTCACTGTCCAATAACCTATGCAACAAACAATGCTGAGTAATGACGGATGACTTTTATTATGTGTGTGATAGGCTAACCAACCGCATCAGCATTAATTTTTACGATTGACGCCAGAGGGCTATACAGCGTTTTTTTTTTCTCAATGATCAAGTTTGAACAAAGATGGCACCATTTATAGATTGTGTTCTTGTCGTTGTCGTCGACATTCGATTAAAAATCATAAAATTGTTTAATTCAAATAAATATATGTTTATCATCAATAAAACCAAACACCAAAGGAAGACAAGATTAGATTTTACAGTTTTTTGTTGCTGAAATGTAGTATTGCTTCAGCTTACGAAAAGAGCAGATCAACTGGTAAACTTTCTTCAAAAATATAAATTTATTCAATTCGAGATTCTGATTGAAATCAAAAGAAGAACAACAACTGAACCAACAATGGCTTCAGTCGATAAAACGGAAATCAGTGAAATTGAAGGATTCACAAACATTGAAGAAATGGTTGAAAGATTTCCAATTCCAACAACTTTACGCCGTCCGATTCTGGTGAAACCACAAGTTTTGATGGGATCTGGGCCGACAAATCCATCTCAACGTGTAATTGAAGCATTGGCCAAACCTGTCATGGGGCTGCACACAGATGAATTGCACCAGGTAAGTTCGCAATTTTTGGTATTCCTTCTTTCTTCAATCATCCATCACGCAAATGAAAGTTCAAATTCCTATGCATTAATATAGCTTGCAATCGAAATCACAATCAGGCGCATGACGCATTTTAATTGCTCTTCAAATTCAACAACATCAACAATAATAACTCTTATCGCTTACAAAAAAAAAAACTCACATGGCTCTATCATTATCACAGAGAGTGATGCTCCTATCGTCTTATATTAGCACGGTCAATGAAATCATTCCAATACCTATCTATCGTCTGCTTTCCCTTTGTTTTGTTTTGTTCGGTTTTGCTTTCACTAATTAGCCTTGATTAGATTTTTATCGGCTTTAACTGCATTTCGTTAGTTTATTTATTTTGCGCATTATTCTTTAGATCATGGATGAAATCAGAGATGGTTTGAAATTTTTGTTCCAAACGAAAAATCAAGTGACATTTTGCACAAGTGGATCGGGTGATGCTGGTAGAGAAGTGGTGCTGGGCAATCTAATCGAACCAAATGATGTCGTCCTTGTTTGTGTAAGTGGTTCATTTGGTTCTCGCGCTGTTGAAATATCTAAGCGATATGGAGCTATTGTCAAAGCTTTAGAATCGAAATTGGGAACAACATTGACATACGAGCAAATTCGTGCTCATGTTGAAACACACAAACCAAAAATATTGTTCGTTTGTCACGGTGATTCATCCACTGGCGTTTTACAATCCTTGAACAATTTAGGAGAATTATGTCGCCGGTAGGCAAATCAATTCAATTATATTATTCAACTTAAAAAAATTTTAATCCAATTTTTTTATTTATTTATTATTTATTTTTTTTTTCCTTTGTTTCGACTCGAATTATTTGGACAGAAATGATTGTCTATTGGTTGTAGACGCAGTATCAACATTGGGTGCTGTTGATTTGTATGTTGATGACTGGAAAATCGATGCTGCATTTTCCGAATCTCACAATGGATTGGGCGCACCCGCTGGTCTCGCACCCGTTACTTTTGGACAACGAGCAATGTATGCCATTCAAAATCGTAAAGTTCAATCGAATGTTTATTACTTTGATGCAATTTATCTGAGTAATTTCTTTCAATGCAACGATCAACCCAGATTGTAAGTTTGAACTGAATGTCGATAAATTCATAAATTTCGTAATCCATATTAAATTATTATTTACAGATTTCATCATACAATTTGTGCCCAATTATTGTATGCATTTCGTGAAGCAATTGCTGAAATAATCGAAGTCAACTTTGAGCTATTCAAACAGCATCACATTGATTGTGCACAACGTTTACACGAAGGTTTGCAAAACATTGGTTTGGAATTGTTTGTGGAAAAATCGACAGAACGTTTACCGAGCGTTACATCAGTTCGAATTCCACACGGTGTCAAGATTGAAAATGTAATGTCGTATATGATGCAACGGTATGTAGTGTGTACTTTCGTTCAATGTTTTTTAGCTTCTAGTTTTAAGTTTGAATGTTCTGTGTTTGCATACACGCATACACAACATCCATTGAATTTAACTTTATTTACATTCAAATTTTTATTCGCTATTTGCCATTTAGATACTCGTTGGAAATATCGAAAGGAATCGATTTTACAAATGGAATTTTGTTTCGTATCGGTACAATGAATGCGAATGCAACACGTCAAAAAGTCGATTTGGTACTTCGAGCACTCTACGATGCATTAATGGCCACATCTAACTACATAGCACCACAAACAAAAGTTTACTATTGAACACAATGAAGAAAATTGATTTTTATCTTTTATCTCGAATGACACCTGGCATGCTTTCAGGTGTGTGCATGTAGTAGTAACTCAAGAAGTTTGAAAATGTTAAAGTTCCATGAAATTTATTAAAACCAAAATATTGCAGTGCTTGAATCTATCAGTGTTCTTTTATTATCTTTCGTTTTTCAGTTACTTACAATTTATCAAAACATCGATGCAACCGGTTTTCCTGCATTTTGAAATACTAAAAAACATCAAAACATCTCTTGAATTTTCATTGAATACATTTTTATGATATATCTTTATTATTATTTTATTATTATTATTATTATTATTAATATTAATATTATTATTATTATTATTATTATTATTATCATTATTATATTAACAAGCGCTTTCTTCTCTGCAACTATGAAATGATTGTTGTTTGAGATGAGATTTTCTTATCAATTTTGCTATTTCAAATTTTAAATGCATAATATTCCATCGAAATTTCTTCCTTTTAAATGCATAGTTTTCATTTTATATATGATCGTTTTTCAAACGAATTAACGCGTTTATATTATCGAAATTCTTTACAGCCTATTTTTATGGTAAAACGGCATGTCGATATAATGTTTACAACAGATGAAAGTGACACTCACACCAAGAATCCAACACCAATACCAACACTAAATATCTATAGATGAAAGTGGTAGGAACACCATGGATCCAACATGGATCCAACATCAACACTAAATACAAAAAGGAGTTCGCTCTGAACGGTTTGCTTCTGAAGTGGAATCGGTTTTTTTTCTTTGTTACTTATTGTTTAGATATTGATTTCATTTTTAGAAAAAAAAAATGATAATTGTTATTACGTGATACGTTAGCATTTGGCGTCGATTTTATTCAAACTTCATAGGAACATATTCCCTGTTTGATTGCTCGTTAATTTTTCACTCGATTTTCATCGGAAGAATGAAGTGTATTTCACTTGATATTAAAATAATATCCAACAATGCATGTTGAAAAATCACCATAAAATGAATGCTGTGCATTAAAAAATTGAAATAATTGAGAATAAAATGCATTTTCATCCAAGTAAAGCCTGTTCTAGCGCATTTTTACCAATTGTTTTGATTGAAAACGAATACAATTACAATTTCTAATAACAACAAATACTTTTATTGTATATATTACATTTCATATTGGATACGGAACATAAACACTGATAATTCATTTTCATTCTTATGCTCTTACCATTCAATAGCCATTCCCAATCAATAATATGTAATGCTCGTAATGATGACTAATAAGCTCATTTTGCTTTTACGATTAATTGACTCAAAATTCAAAATATATTGTTTACGTACATTGGTTGATCGACAATCAAGGGAGAAAGGAGATATAATATTATATTGACTAATAGCTTCATTTTTCATTTAAGTTAAATAAATTTTATTATTTTTTTCGCATTCAAAATTATTGAGCACTATTTGAACATTAGAACCATTCAAAAGGCTTAATTCGGTTGTTAGTTTCGTTTCAAAAGCATTTTATATATTTGTGGGTTGTGAAATAGTGACTTCGTTTCGGCCGTCGGGCCAAGCTCACTTGAGCTGTTGAGCGTTGTGCATGTACTCACATCACTACACACAAAGTTCGAGTACTGCATCACCATACACACGCAAATGAGCACCATAACATCTCAAGTGAGCTTGGCTCGACGGCTTTGCTGAACCGATATGCAGTCACTGAAAATGAACTATCAATTGAAATTGATGTTGTCTACTTGCATCGAATGGTTTGTAATAATATTTGCCGTGCAATGCAACCTTCTGCGCTAAATCATTCCTCATCAGATTATAAAACTGAGAAAAATAAATAAAATGAATATTGAATGATTTTGGCGCCATCCTTCGAGCCCATTTCGAAACAAATTCAGATTTTAATTTTTTTTATTCATCAAATTTGAGTTGTAATGGGAATGCTTTCGATTGTTTTTTTCAAATATCGTCACAAGCCTAAACGCTCGATAACATATAATAGTCAGAGATAAGGAAACCGCTGCGCTGTAACTATTCCCGAAGCTCTCCATCTTTGTAGCCACAGCCTCTGTCCGATGCCGAATTGAACGATAATATAGTTTAAACCAGTTAGTTATTATTATTATTATTATTATTATTATTATTATTATTATTGTAATTATTATTATTATTATTGTTTCTATTATTATTATTATTATTATTATTATTATTATTATTATTATTATTATTATTATTGCAAATTATAGAAAAAAAA
>GL501519.1:2859572-2870088 GCA_000149185.1 Mayetiola destructor
CTAGCGCATAACATCCACTAATAATAATTAACTAATAACGTGCACACATTCTAGCTCCAACAATGTAAATGTATAGTTTTATCATGCGGTGATAAACGCACACTTTTCTAAAGTTCCTAAACATTCCCAATTCTGAACGCATACACAATTTTCCACATAATTTGTGCGGACAAAATGTTTCGATTGCTCCTGAACTTTATTTTTTCTTTTTGCTTTTTTCTTTTTTCCCCTCTTATTATCAACATTTTTCTCTTGGTTTTGTTTTCTTTATCTACTTTGCCATTTTGTTCTTTGATAATTTTTTCGATCAACGTTGTGTTTATATTTCGAAGACTTCAAACAAACATGATACGTGTGCACAATTCTTTCATGTTTCTATACATTATACACATCCCTTCCAGAAACAATTCCATTTGATATAACGAGTGTGCTTTGGTGCCTGATGTGCCTGATGTGCCCGTCTATAACATATAACATCCGTTACACAATCAGCATCGACATCAGCACATTTCGCTTTGCAACTATTTATTCATTTCATATTTGTTTGATGGAATTAGTTTGAGCGTTTTTGGATAACTTCAAGATTCAGGCTGTCAATTGTGGCATTGCAAACTCTAATTTGGCAACTATTTAATGGGTTCGTATTCTTGTTGTCGATGATCCCAAAGACTTTTCCTTTTTCTTTAATCATTTTAATTGTGTTTCAAGCAGTTTATCGATAGTGATGGTCACTGTTGTCTGATTGGAGAACGTGCATTTTAAGTGCTCGACATTTCTCTGCTCCCATTCAATTTTTAGCCAATCAATTTTCTATTGTCAAATGTGGCAAAGGCTAATTAGTGAAATCCAATTCAAATACACAGATTCAATTTCGAATTTATTGAATTCCCTTCAGTAATTGATCCTTCAAAACTCGTCATTTTCAGTCGATAAGCATCTGATTGTGAGTCATGAGGATGAGTTTTTCGCTCTCAAAAGCACTCATCTAATTATTTTTCCACCTCAACATTCGAACATTCTCTGTTGGCTATTGATTTTAATGATTTTGCCAAATCCTAAATCCCGATTACGGTTCTCGAATTTTTGTATATTGTATTATTAACAACATACAGTATTAGCTTGACAATTGACTAATTTATTCGCTGTTTTGTCTTTCTTCATTTCCGTCAACGGCGTATCCACTTTGTGTGGATAACGTTAAGCGTAACGTTGTATGTGTGAATTTTAATTGAATTGCCGTTTGCGTGTTTTAAATTGATGAATATAATGGAATGAGATTTTGACTTCAATATCAATGGAAACGCTTATACTGGATATCCGGCTAATGGCTAAATATCAGAATTAATTACGATTTTCATTCGATGCATTCAAGTGTTGAAAGCTTTGATTCGAAATGACATATCAAACGAGTCTAGGTAATAGATTTTTACAGTTTTTGTTTTGCAGCGAACATTATTGAACAACATCAAATATATTTGTCAGACCGTGCTGCTTCATTACATTAATTTTATCTATTTAGTTGTAGAATTTTTAAGTGAGTAAAAATATGTATTTTGGTTTGACATAAAATCAAATGAAATGTACCTACTATTTACAATCGAAAGCCATTGAACTAAAATTATAAGTCGTTATAAGTCATTGATGCGTTGCCAATTAGAAATATTCTGCTAAAGATTGGTATTGAAATTGACAAATTATTATCTTTGAATAATTTTGGCAAAGAGTTGAATAAAAATTTATTTATTGATTTTTTTTTAATTTTTTTCTTTGAATTGCTCCAAAAGTTTTAAGTTGATGAGAATTGTTAATGATATTGTGGTTTTTCTATGTTCTCAAAGTATTTGTTAGGTTTGTTTGCTATTTCTGTAGGATTATTCAAAAAAAAAAATCTTTAAACCAATCCTCTATCCCCTAAACTGAAAGCAACGTACATCAAAAATTAGTTCAATACTCATTGATCTATGGTGTGATTTCATTTCACAAACTATGAAATACACTCATTCTATGGCCTGTAATATGCGAACAAAGGTTGAATGAAAATTTTCATCCAGATGAATTCACACCGTTGTGATCCATTGTCTTGGTCTGGTGCATTTCACACAATTACTGTTCTATTTGAACGCAAACCGCACACATACGACATAAATTGAAATTCATCATGATATTCATTCTCTTAATATTGCCACAGAGGCTCGAACCTTACCCTCGGAGTACAAATACTATGTATGGAGATCTGGGTACACATTCATATGTGCGGATTCTTGAATTTACTCGTTCTATTGAAGTATTGGATAAAGGACTGGCACAAATACAAAAAATAAATTTCGAATTTGCCCATTTTCATTCAAGTCCAACAAATAGTAATAGGATTCAACAATAGACAGATAGATTCAG
Source organism: Mayetiola destructor (assembly GCA_000149185.1). Taxonomy (NCBI): domain Eukaryota; kingdom Metazoa; phylum Arthropoda; class Insecta; order Diptera; family Cecidomyiidae; genus Mayetiola; species Mayetiola destructor. The sequence goes on from GL501519.1 coordinate 2,861,967, forward strand.
ATGGATAGACATTATTTAAACAAAGCTCATTCTTTTAACAGATATACCAAATCAGAAAAAAACAATGAATTCATCAGTCAAGTAATTGATTATTTTTGATTGATCAAACTTGAAAAACGAATTAAACATTGAGTGAACAATAAACAATAAACATACAACATTTACATGTGTATTTTGAATAAACGTTGAATCACAACGAAGAGTAGTTTCCATTAAATGCATTGGAATTTCCAATTTGGAAATCATCGGAGGCAGCCAGTGATTATTTTTACTGTCAATTGTTTAAAACAACAGTGAATAACGTTAGTTGATTGATTTTTTTTTAGCGAATTACGTGTTTCTTCGCAACATTGACCAAACCACGGAATAACATTTCATCTGTTTCATCCATTACAAAACAGCCACCGCAAAAAGACTAAAACCGAATTCAGAGTTTTTCTCATGTTTATGAACTTCGTATTCTTGTATGAAAAGAAATAAATTTCACCGTCATTTCATTTTATCGCCAGATGAAGGGGAAAAATGGTTTAATTTCATAAATAATGATCAAAACGGAAACGAAACACAAAATGACAAGAAAATTTATGTGGACACACGATACACGATACCATAACGAGAGAGAAAGGGAACATCCATCGCCATTCACATTTCAACGTGAGAAAAGACAAATGTTTTAATATGCCATTTCTCTCATGATTTGTTTTGTTGCGTTTCTAATATCACATAGCATCCATTATTATTATTATTATTATAATCATCCTTTGCCAGTTTTAACCGATATAAACCTACAGATATAATAATGGCTGATACAAAATACATACTCTTTTCCTTCGAATTCATTTGTGAATATAGGCCACATTGCGTTAGATGTGGTTTGTACAATGCTCGATGATTTCTGCATGCAAAATAATTCATCATGGAAGAATGAAAAAAAGAATATGATGTGTTTAAATGAACACAGAAGAAATAAATAAGCCAAACCGTTAACTCTTACACAATTTAAGTGGTATCACAAACCGAACATGATAGACCGAATACCGGATTATGACGAACGCAATGATTTCATATAAGGTGTTTCAAAAACATTCCAACCATACATATACAGTAGCCTGCAGAGCGTATAACCATTTCGCGTAACACTTAATACTACTTAATAAATTACTTCTAATTTTCATGAAATTTTCGCTTGATTATTTAACAGACTGCTTCAAGAACCCAGCAACTACAGCGGAGCAGGCCTTTATCCGATATTTCAATAGAACGAGTAAACTCAAGTCTCCATACATAACGAATGTACGTTCGTACCTACGAGCTCGAACAAATGTGCTCATTTTCACTCTTTTAATAATTGTTTTCTGAAGTAACGGATAAAGTCCTGCAGCAGAATATAAAATTTGACATATCACGTACCCTGTTCATGAGTACATGTACTCAAGTAAGCGTTCATGAAGCGTACATTCAAGTACACTGTACGATATAGATTCTCGATTTTTGATTGTACTTTTAAAGTGTTAATTTTCATTCTGGAGCTCGCGTATAGTGTACTCAAATGTTCACTTTATGTAAGAATACATGTACACGTGTACGTGACCTGTAAAACTTTATACACTGTACTAAAGTACACAGGCACATTGTACAAGACACAAGACATAGGCCTTAATCTTCAATCCAAACATTTTTATCCTTCAACCAAATTGAAATCAAATTCAGTCTCCATTCATTGAATTTTCATCAAATCGCTTTATCATTCCGCTTTCGAATCGATTTTAAAATGTGTATTTTTGGGCAAACTAACCTCATTGCTTCTGTTCGAATCAGGTTTTTGTATCACCTCCTTTTCGAATGCTAAATAGAAATAAATGCAAACACGAAAGAAATAATAATAATGGAAGCAGCGAAACGCACAAGTCATCTTTCTGCATCAGTTTTTCCTGCCGCATTCCATTATTTGATCTTGAGTACATGAATTTACAGTATTTTTTTCTCAATGATTTTTCTTGGAAGTTTTTTTGCCATTCATTGTAGTTAAACGATTTTTCTAATGGTTTTTTAAATATCTCATTGAAAGAATAGGAGAATGAATGGAATGCCATTAATAATTTTCAGACTGTTATTCATACGAACGATGAAAATAGAATGAAAATTCATCAAATGCCACCGAATTGAAATTTCAATTGTGCAGATTTCTATCGAATGTCAAAATAATCTCTTAAAATTACATCACTTTTATGTAAATTGAAGTTGATTGAATAGCTAAATCGGATGGTAAACCGGTCTTAACTCAGACCAGTTGGCGTTTAACCAAACAAAAAATGCTAAAATTGAATCCATTAGTCAATGACCGATATCCGGATAAACCTAGATAATATAGATTTTCATTAATCCTTTTTGTACAACATGTTCGCACAAAAGTCTAGATAGCTCAAAATCTCAAAATGATCGAACAATGCATACAAACAAAACATCCCATATTCACACGTTCGTTCAAAAAAATCGCGACACAAAAAAAAAACATTCGAAACTTTTTGTGCATGCATTCATAAAATAAATTTGTGCGCTTCAAATATTGCATGTAATCCAAATTTTTTCAATGAATACGAATTCTTCTAATTATTCAATTTAATCATTATTCAGTGAATGTTTATTCCCTCCTGATTTGTTAATAACTTTCAGAATTTATCCTGATTTTTCCTCGGAACGAGAAGAAAAACCATTCGCTCAACTAAACTTTTAACACGATTCGAAGAAAAAAAAAAAAAATTATTTACATTTTTTGGATCGAAGTGTCATTTGTTATATGTTAAAGAATCCACAGTTGAATGTGCTCTGATCCGTTTATTATTATTTAGTAGCAATGTGTTATTAATGGTACTTTTGATTTGTTAATTTGGCGATGAATATCATTCAATAACTTATAACCGATTCAAATAAAAAAAAATGTACAAATTCAACTCGACCAATGTCAACTGAGTAAGAGTAACTGTACAGTGTATGAGGATATACCAGCATAAGCATCCATTGTGTAAAGATTGCTTATTGCTTATGAACGTTTTGAAATGACCACAAAAGAGCACGTCGGATTTTGCCGCTGGTAACGTTTCTTCGCTCAGATAAACATTTTTGATTTATGTATTGAATTTTATGTATTTTCAATGTGTTATACATTAATATCCATTGAACGTTGTTCAATGGCAGCGAACAATAAACAGACACACCACAAACGATTTGGCGATGATTTCATTTTATGAATTTATTTTTTTTTTTTTTTTTTTTTGTAAATCGTTGGTTGGACATTGCTTTCGCAATGGGAATTATGATATTGCAAGGATGTGTACAATATATACTCTATACTGAACACTGCACACGTACACGCACATACAACAAACAAAGATATCAAACCAATGAAACCAACCAACCAAACAAAACACAATCAGATCTAATAATTCAAGTGGTGAACGTTTCTTATGATGGCGGTTGGAGAAGCAAATAAAAATATTATCATGAAAATTTATAGCCATTGAAATTGTCTATGAACTCTGAATGAATGAATGAATGAATGAATGAATGTTTGGTTAAGATGCAGAAACGGATGAAAGCGAAAACAAACAAAATCCATTCCAAGTTTCTCTCATTTTGTGTCAATGTTTTGTGGCTATTTACGGAATGGATATCTTTTGGCTTGAAGGGCTAATGAACGTATTGAACATTCATGCTGAGGCCATCAATTCGTATGAAGATATTTGGTATCGCATTCGAATTCTCGAAACATATTCTGCTAATGGCAGACTCTTCTACATTAAATTTCATATTCTGGCATTTTGTGTGTGTTTTTCTTTTCTTTTCTTTTTTGTCACATTTCAATTGAGATCGCATACTCGTGTATTTTGAATACATACTTATTATAAAAAAAAAAATTTATCAGCTCAACCAACTATATCAAGCTGGGTTGGTTTACCTATTATTCTACTTCTGACATCTTCATGTGAATTAACAATCTAAAAGTGTACGCTATATCTATCTCGATTCTTGATTATACCTATTGAACAAACCACTTGAGACAAAGATTAAACACAAATATGTAGAAAGCTGTGGATTATTTTAGTTTCAATCATTTCAACATCATTCAGTTTGAAGCAAACGCAACAAGTTCAATGTCCTTGATTCAATGATCAAACGAATCATACAAGTTACAATGCATCGGCCCGAAATGTAGGCTCATTTTAGATAATCAACAACCAACAATCGGAAAAGTCTTTCAGTAAACAAATGAATTCGAAATGTGGTGAGTATTGAGCATATCGCGCTAATTAGGAAATCATTTTATATCATTTCTTATGTTTTTTTTTATGTCAAAGTTTTTCAAATATGAACTACATCTGCTGGTCAACGATAACCGTATCTATGTGGGCATTGCAGATATTGGCTGTTTTCTTTTTGTTGCACTAGCGTAACATGGTTGTGAGCATCATAAAAGATGATTTGATCACAGCAGTGCAAACTATTTGCTCTGTGAGAATTTCGTCTTTTTTCGAGGATCAAACACTTACATGGAAATGAAATTTAAAATGACATCGCTTTAATTGGTAAAATTTTGGGTGAACTTTAAACGCAAACATAATATGATCCATTCGAGAATAGAATGAATACGAAGCACATTGAATTTTGTCTCAATCTGTTTGCCAGCAAAAGTTTATCACTTGAAACTTGAAGCACTTGGAAAAAACGTATTCCACAAAGGCATTAGATGTATAGCATCGTCATGCGTTGGGGAAAAAAAAACAATGAACAAAAATAGAAAAAAAACGAGTCTATCTGCAAATGGCAAAAATATACATGTCATGTTTGTATTTTGCTTGGAAGCATTGATCCGTCTCCCAGTCTGAAAAGTGTTTTGTTTGCGAATAAATATGTCATCACAATTACAGTTCAAATGTTTTGATGACGCTAAACTTGTGAAAAGGTCTTATTTTTTCCCGAGGATATGAAACTTTTTATTCGATGCGAAGCCAGTATTGCACATTTACTCGTATATAAGTAATAAAAAATAAACGCAAGACGGTGTTTTGTATTCACACTATAACTATAACTATAGCCATATTTGTAGCACTGTTAACCACTCTATTCATCACAATTTACTGTTTTTATGTTCCGCTCATGGAATGATTTTATGCAGTTTTATGTGTCCCTAGCCATGTGTATGTTGTGTGTGTTGGCATTTTTTTTTCTCCTACTCATTTCATTTTCGTTGCTTTCGATATAAAATTTGTTTTTTGGCTTATCATTAACGTTTTAAACTCTGGTCATACGTTCAACATTCATATGTTGTACAAAACAGGAAATCGATTATTGTTGGATTCGTTGAAGCAATGAAATTATGTTGAACTATTTTCCAATCATACCCAATTCGCTGTTTGCTGGAATTCCGAAATAAACAATTATGAAAACAAAAAATAATAACATTAATGTACGAGAACATTTGATAATTATACATCTGTGCTGGCTCAAAAAACATATTCTGTGATCAACTGAATAGCACTGGATAATGGAAATCTGTTGCACAAATTATTTACTATTTCGATGTCTTTAAACAATGATGATGAGCCACGAGAAGTAAATTCTTTTAGTGCTCAGCACTCTATATATATTTGTTATGTGAAATGTGAAATGTGAAATGTGAAATGTTCGCGTGAATGAGTTTAGCATTTGATTTAGCTGGAAGCCTGATGTTAAAAGTGAAAATGGCCAACGGAAAATAAAACAATTGTTTAGAAGTACATTATTCCGTACGTTATTCACAGAATGTTCTTCACAGAATGTTCTTCACAGAATGTTATTCATTACATGTTTGGTAACAAATCCGTATTAAACGATTTGCGTTGATAACGAACATCTTTTATACACATTACAAATGGCCAATAGTCTGAGTTTCATCTTAGCGTTGAGCGTTGTGTAAGTATATAATTTTGTTGTTGTTGTAGCCGTTGGTCATGCAATCGTAAACGCTTCAATAAGATTTGATCAAGTGGATTCTAATATCTAATCCTATTCCCAGTGCTACAATTGAGCACTGATGAAGTGTTCTCAGCATTGAATCCATTTGACTCCAGTTTGATACATCAAATACTTTCTCTTTATCATAACAATTTTGTATTCATATAATTGTGTGTTGAGCACTTTGGATTTCCCATTTATCCCTTGCAGTAGATTTCATCTGATTCGAAGACCAAAACAAAGCCATGCAAGATTTGACCAAAGAAAAATAAATTAAGAGATTGTGAAAATTTTGTTGCATGATGCACGGAACATGCAAAAAGGATATTTAACTTGGTATTTGGTGCATTTATTTCGATTCAGTTGGCGTGAAAATATTCACTGGAACTCGCAATCATTTAATTTGATTCCATACATCGTACATAGTAGTTGGAATAACTCGAAAAAATCGAATTTATTTTCAAATCAAAATCGAATTTACTTTCAAATACACAGAAATGTTTAGCTATTGGAACCCATATGGCTTATATTGGCCACGTTGCCAACGTTAGTATTCGATTGTATTTTGGATTTAAATTTTAAATGCATTTACAAATATTATCCAGCAATCAAATGAACATGAATATTCGTTTAGATCTCTCTCAGCACTGCTCGTCAATCCAACTTTATAGGTAATCGCTAATAGAAATAAAAGTTAAATTGAAACCTTTTGATGCCTTTCTCACACTTAATATTAAATTGATGCCTTTTCACATTAAATTAACGCTAATTTGGCATCAATTTAATGTGAGAGGCGTCAATTTAATATTTAGTGTGAGAAAGGCATCAAAAGGCATCAGTTTAATTTTTATTTCTATTTAGGATATAACTTTATCTCACATACAAAATGTATGTATTGTGCAAGGTTTTTTATGCATTTCGCTTTCAACAAATCAAAAATGGAATTTTGAACTCGATCATTTCCGTTCATCATCTAGTGAAAAAAAAACTAATCGTAAAACATACACAGAAAATTTTCCGCCTTAAGTGAAGCGATGCAATTCGATGATTAGTATTGGAATCAAAATGATACGATTCTATGGTGTTATTGTTCATTTTCATGGTGTTGGTAGTATCGCTCTCGTATTGCAAAGAAGAGGTTCATCATTTTATATAATGGTATGTTTTTTTCTCAAATGTTTTATTGTTTCATTAATAGTCGGAAATTTTTCCGTACAAACGAGACATCTACAAATCATTTTACTGGCAATGAGTGAACAACGTTTCGGAAAGTAAAATATGTCATGAAGTGCAGCGCTACCAACACTATAAAAATGAAAATAACACCATAGAATCGCATCATTTCGATTTTAATACTAATAATCGTATTGCATTGCATAACTTAAGTCGGAAAATTTTCTGTGTGCACTCATTTTTATTGTACAACGTGAAAAAATATTCGATAAGCATTCATCGAAATATTCCATTTCCATATTTATGGATTGCTCAAAATATCAACATTAATATTTGCGTAAATGAACGCAATTTCTACAGATTCCGCTTTATACATGACAATTTTATAACCAAAAGAAAAACAGTCGCAGACATTAAATTCAATGAAAATAACGACAACGAGTAAACGATTTTTACATCGAAATGCACATCGTTCATATGTTTAATTTTTAATCGCCATTTTCTCTATTTCTTTGGATGGCGACAATCATAAGGCTTATAAAATCAAAATCTGTAAATGCATTCATTTTCGAATTTATTTCAGAACAAAGGATCTGAAGAAAGCTATAGCTTTGTATTATAATACAATGCATTGTTAATACGCTTGTTGAGAAAATAGTTTTTCCCCTGGAGCGAGACAATTTCTTGTTCTTTTTTTTTAAAGAGAAATTTAAAGCAGTGAAAAGTTATCTTTATACATATGTATGTGGTATGTGTACGATATTCAGTTACATACATCATACCTAAGATTATTTGATGTTTAATTTGATGAAACGACTTGCTTCGTGTCCGTGAAACTTATTAAAATCCATATTAAATGTTTAAATGTTCGAAGCGCTCATAACTCATACACATTCAAAAATTTCAGGGCAATGTTTACCATGATTTCATGGTAAATCAGCATTTTGCTCTATTTCTT
>GL501519.1:2905467-2939252 GCA_000149185.1 Mayetiola destructor
TGTGTGTGTGTGTGTGTGTGTGTGTGTGTGTGTGTGTGTGTGTGTTTGTGTGTGTGTTTTCACTGTCTGTGGATTTGTGTGATATTGCCACAGATGAGAAACGGATTAAAATTCCTTGCTCCATTTATTCGGTTGTACATTTTAGATTATACATATTGAATTTCAAATTTCAAACAAATAAATTCAACGTTCAACTTGCGAAACATATCTCATTTTCTGTTAAACCATCTTTCGATTAGAATCTTGTATAATAATTATTATAATATATAATCTTCTAGAAATCATCGTCCCTCGATACAACCTGTTTTACAACCTGAGAGTTTTTTTATGGTTACATTTTTCAATATCCATCTTTTTTCATATTTCATTTTTTTTTTTCAATCACATTTTCGCTTTTTGTCTTCAGTTCGGACCAACTAATATCTCTTAGTTTGTTCTCAAGGTTATCATTTCGTTTTTGATTTCATTACAATGTAACAATGCCGAGGACATTGTGACAACACTTGTCACTTGTCACTTCAATCAAGTAGTCAAATATCAAGCAGTAGCAACTCAAATCGGCATGCCGATAAAGAGGCAAAAAAGTAAGAGGATATATATTAATACTAGTTGAAGCCCAAAAACTTTAACAATAGCTTCATAAATGCGAGTAACAAAAGAAAAAATATCAATTTTATCTTGACATCGCTCAATTGCAATTCGAAAAATTTCGGCCATCGATACGTCAATATACACAATGTTAAAAATGTCCCGTCAGCCATGCAAATAAATATCATCAGCAAACCATCATCTTTAGCTTTATTTTTATTTAACTATCCGATATTCTACAGACACAGTCGGAATTCGACACAGCTGAAATATTTTGCTCAATCCGTACAATGGTGAAGCTCTCAATCCATTTGAATTTTGTCCCAATCGGGAAAGTGTTTACATTGCTTATGCTTTCGAGTTTTTCTTTATTTTTTCCAACTATGCGCCATAAATAAAAACTATTAGGTTTCGTGTGTCAAAGTACATATTTAAACATTTTTTAAATTATACGTGTCAAATCATGATATGAAAGAATAGATTTAAGATTGAGAGAATAGGTTCATTTTCTCCATCGCCTTCTGAGCTCAGCACATACACATCAAAATCGAGCAATAAGAGCATTAAATGAAATCACGTGAACGTAATTGACATAAATAAACATGTGCACACGAGAATTTAAAAAAAAAAATAAAGAAAAACTTGATAGGAAAAGGATGATAGGAAAATCCGAAAAACATATGTACACATTATACATATGAGGTTCACATTGCCAGAAAATAAATGTTGGGTAACAAGGACCAGCAATTCCTTTTTTGTCTAAGCTTTTGGTTTAATGCCAGAAATGCTGACAGTTCCACATCCACAATGTACCATTAAAAGATAACATTTGAAAAGAGAATGGTTTCGCAAGGTCCCGAATTGGGTTTTTGGTTAGATTTTGGCGAGCAATTAGCTTACAATAGAAATGATCACAATAACAATATTCAAAGTATTGTGAACTGATGACCTTTAAATATCTTGTATTGTTGTCAGAAATTGGAATTCTTTTCTTTTTTTTTTCACAATGAAAGAAAAAGAAATATAGACGGTATTTGAATCACACGAATATGCACAGCGCAAACAAAAATAAATAAATAATAAATGTTGAAAAAATAATCAACGGACAAAATAACATGGTCTCATCGAAGCTTTTTCGTTTGATTTTCAATAACAAAAATGAATGTGTGCAGTCGAGTGATCAAACAAAATATTGACATAAGTCTGCAGTACCATCGGTTCCATGTTCAAAAATCCAAATACATATAATAAAAATGAGCATTTGGACATGGTACAGTAGTACATCAACTGCTCATAATGAAAGCACAGCTCTTTTTTCAGTTTAACTATGTTGCTTCTCCTTTTCTTATTTTCAAATCGAAGGCTTCGGCCGCTTGAAGAGCATCATTTTGTATAACTGTTGTACTAAATGGCTTTCGTATATTTAATACGATGTGTAGCTGTCACATATTAAATGATTCCCAGAGAATCGAATATCGAAACATGGTACATCAAAAAATCTTGTTGTTTTTGCCGTTGATTCCATACGTTAAGTTTCAAAATATAGTATAGTATTGTACATATATGAAGAAAAAAAAAACCAGTCCAAATATCGAAGACCACATTTCTCGAATGGAATCACATTTTTTTCGGTTGTTGTGCAGCCTGCAGCCATTACATTTGGGTGATTTTTAGTTTCGATTTTTATTTTCGGTGTCGATAGTTAGATGTTATAAGTAAGTATATATACAATGTATGTGGTTACATCACACATTTGGAATCTTATTTCTTATAATGTTCATACCGTATGGCGTGTATGGTGATATTATGTATTTCAATACAAAATTTCACACCAAAAACTGTTAAAAATGGTACTTTCACTGTTATCGATCCAAATCACCCGATAACGTGGCACATTTCAAGCTCAAGTACCACATAGATGAATTTTTTTGGAAATTGTATTTTGTATATGCTCTGCATACACACCATACACCATGTACAATGTACAACTGACACATGTACACAGTGATTTTAGATGCAAAAAAAACGAAAAAAAAAACCAAGAAAACTGGGTATTGGTAGGACTAGGATATTGATAAATTAAGAAGTAAAACCGAAACCGATCACCATTTTGAGGGATAATCGAAATCGATTACTTGATCTACTTAATGATATGACATTCAGTTGAGTACGTTACAAATCCAATTCAGACGAATGATGTTTGTGACGAGTAATTCAAATGCGATTGAAATTGTGCAAAAAAGCAAAATCCATGACTAACAAAAAAGTTCATCGATTTTTTTATATATTTTTTTTTTTCTTCATCTGTCGTTTCTTTTCGTTATTTGTTTGGAGCTTAATTTTTGGATTTGCCTTCTAGTATTTGAAGCGTTCTTTTTTTCGTCCCGTACATTCATGTTGTTACCGAATGTCAACAATCTCAGATAACATTTTATGTCAATTCAATGAGAAACATTTAAATAAGAATTTCGAAAAAATCATAAAATTTCAGCGAGCAATTCAGTTGTGATCCGAAAATGATTGCCTTCTTATTCGATAAGAGGAACACAAACGAATCAATTTTTTATTCGCCGAATTTCATTCATTTTCGATATCAAGTGAAATGTTAGAACGGCTGTATTAATAAAAGGAAAAAGAAAAATAAATGAGTGTAAGAACATTCGTTGATAAAATATTAATATAAAATCAATGAAACAAAAATTGAATGGGAATGAATATATTATCAATAATTTCGATATTCATAATGATTTCCAATTTTCATGTTCCAACAGTGTTCGAATTTGTTGAGCCTCATGACGGAATATACAGGAGAAGGGAAACAATCATATTCATATTGAGAACTTTGCCGTTTTGATAATTTTTCGGATTCTATGATGCTTAAGAAGGAACATTCCGTTTTTCAGCAACGAAAAGTTTTCCTATACATTTTTGCACTTGGTTGGGCCACCCATAAAAAAATTTATTTTAAAACATTGGAAAAAAAATAATGATGGATTCGATGGTTTTATCGCACGAAACTGTGAAGTCAACATTTCAATTGGATGAGATATACATATACATTTATAAAGCAAAGATACATTTTTTTGTGAACAAACCATAAATATGTCATGCGATCAATGCCACACGAGTGTGTGGACACATACGCACAATATTTTACATGCAAAATTTTATTTTCTCTTTCGCTGTTGGCATAATACCATGCACGAAGGATAAACGAATGCCGAATGCCAAACAACAGCAACAGTTTAACGATTTTTTCATCGAATATTTACATTGAAATATAACAGCATAATTACCATGGAATTGGAAAATGTGCATCGCTTTTTTGTCGTCGCGTCCATTTTTACTTTTTCAAAGGATATTTTTTACACAGAAGATTTAATTCCTATCGAAAACATTTTTTAAACATTATTTTCATACCGAAATTGCATTCGCTTACTTAGTAACTATTGCAGAGAATTTAAAATTGAGAATGATCAGGTATCAATATTGTTTGAGAGCTTTCAGTCTACATACATGTGAATCAGACCGGATATGTAATTTTGACCACACAAAAATGAGCATAATTTGATGTTTGATACTGGACTGGATTTCATGTGTATATTTGGTTATTTTCATGTTTCTATTCAAGCGTTTCTTCTTTTTTGGTTCGATTACAGTCGCATGAATAGGATTTTTGATGAAAATCACAGCAACATCACAAATAAATGTTTGAAATGTTATAAAAATATCAGTTCAAATTCAACCATAACAAAATGAAATGAATTTCGGCACATAATCACTGATCACTGATTGAGCGTTGAGCAAACCATTCATGATAATAGATCGGGGTTTTTTCGATGGTTTATTGCTACTCGCAGCAATCAGCATGGGAGCGAAAAAATTTTGGAATTTTTTAAAGACATTTCTATTCCAATATGATGCACCCAAATTAACTACTTTAATAGTGACGACACAAAACAGCACAGCAATGAAAATAAAATGAATTCTTGAATATGAATACGACAAAAAAGAAATTCCATCGCGGATTCTAAAAGCCATTTCACTTGAAATGATTCTTATTTACAAAATGAATGGAAACAGAAATTTGTTTGAATAATGAAATGGCGACTCAATGGAGTTTCTTTTTTTTTTTGCTGATGAAAAGCAACACGAATAATGATGACAGCAATGCAAAATGTGAACAAATATCTCTTCAGGATATGAAGATTGTGTGCGTTTGAAATTGTGCACACACTATAGTAGATGAAAGATAGATAGAATGGTGGCGTTTATTTTTCATTCTTTTATGCGTGGCTTGACAGAGTGGAATGGCAGGGCAATATAAGGGAGCGAGCAACAAATTGAAAAGATGATAAGATGAGAATTGAGATGCCTGTGTACAGTGTACATGCCATATGCCATGCAATTGAAATAGCCAACCTCACAAGTGTGAAAATAAATGGTTTTTTTATTTCAAGTAAGGAATATTTCCATTTGAATAGAAATACCAAATCTGACATCGAACAAAGAATGTATATTCTGTAACTTATTCATTTTTTTCATCATCATCATCATCATCCTTTTCTTCTTCTTCTTCTTCTTCTATTTCTCCTTCATTTTTTATTTCTTTATGAACACATTCTAATGCTAATGCTCAACACATTTTATCCAAAGCGTCAAATAACAACAATTACAAGAGCAGATTTTGTCCGTCCGTTCATATTTGCGTTATGTTTCATTGCTTTTGGCTCTCTGTGGTTACGACACATTCATTTGAGATTGTGAAGTGCATTTAAATCGTAACCACAGGCTTTTTTACGGACTCAACAATAAATAAAAAATTACATTTTTGCTCTTTTCCTTCTTTGTTTCATTTCATTCGAATTCGAAGACCGTTTTAGATCGTATAGCTTTATATCTCTCTTTTTTTATTTGTCTTGCCTTCAGTTGAACTATTTTTTGCTCATCAAAATAACAGTTCAGTCATGCACAAAACCAGTGACGCTTCGCGTTCAATATTCAGTATGCAATCTTATTCGAAACAAATTAAGCCCTAGTCGACTGTCACAGTGGAAAAGCATAAATTAATTTTTTGACAGAGTTGATTTTCGCCCTAAATCGTATTTCCACTTTTGAAACGGAGGCAAATTACAATGTTTGAATAGGAAAATATCTAAATAAATTAAGTTTCAAATTCATTTTTTTTTTTTTTTTGTATGAATGTATAATGGTATGTGTGTGCGTCTGTGAGTCCTGTTTCGTTTATCCAATTTTCGGTTTTGCTTTGGATCCATTTCAAGGACTATGGTTCACATTTTTCTACGTATGCCAATCAACTCAACGACTACGTAAAGACAGAAAGACAGAAATAGAGGTTTCGAAAAAAGTTATTTTTAGTTTTATTTTTGACGTTTTAATTTTTTCAGAAGAAATTTTTATTGCGTACACGTAAACATACTTTACCCAAGAATGAATTATGAATGATGGCAATTTAACGGTAAAATTCGAACATTTGTTTAGATTTTATTCCTAACTAAATTGAATGTAAAAAGTCTAGAGAATTTCATACAAAACCAAACGTTAATTGAATCCCTCAAGTAATGCAAGTAATGCCAAACTCGGCATTTGAACATATTTAATTTATTCAAATCCAAATATAATATTAACAGTAGTAGTACGATTGAAATTTCCCATATCCAATTGATGAGTGTAAATGCCTTTTCGTCGACATAACGATTTGTTACAATTATTCATTATTATTCATTGAGAATAGCATTCAAGGAGTCGGTATGTGTGACACCGGTATCAAATGTCTTGAAATTTGAAATGCTTTATTTGCTTTAGCTGACGCATCGAAAAATTGACACATTGCCTTGAGCCAAATGTTTGGAGTTTGGAATATCAAAATAAAAATCATCGTCAACAAATTCGTTCAAATTGATTTACAAACAAATGCGCAATTCTGATCGTTATATTGAGAATCAAACACCACCGAATGAGGCTATCATTGCTCTTGTTTTCTCTTTAAGAATGATTTGGCGATTTCAATCAAATGAAAACCAACAACAATCCTGAGGCAATGCTGAACAAATTCAATTTTGAACAATAGCAATAAATAAATAATAATCAATAAATAGATTTACGAATAGACATCCGAGAATCGATCTATTGAACATTGTTTTGAGTTTTATGATGTGACAAACTGATTTCATGTTTTATGATGCGTCATATGTATGTCATTTGAAATTCTCTGTTGTTTTGTTTTTTTTTGTCTGCAGTGATAAGATTGCATTTGTGAATGTAAACTGTAAACAATCAATTTTGTTCAAGTGAGAGGTGCTGCCTATTTTTCATTCTTTCGAAAATGCTTAGCTTCTATAATCTGTTTTTTTTCTTTCTTTTTTTTTTTTTTTTTGAATTGTTGGGCTATTTTTTATCTTCCATATAAATACCAAACTGGGTGAGTGTAACGTATTTTCGATTAAAAAAACAGTTACTTATTGGTTAGTTGGCATACAAATCAAATATTGGTATATGAATGAGAGAAATACGGCTCTGAGAAAAATATGAGTATATAAAGAACGTGACAAACACTTGTTGTGCCTGTTTAGTGACATCATCAAAAACCAACACATATGATCACGATATTGCGATATGAATGCAGATTTCCTCAACAAAAAGAACGACATTTGCTTGAATTGAATCATTCTTTGTGCGAAGTTTACATTCTTTGGTTGTTTGTTTTCGTATAACTAAAAATAATTTCAAACTGGTTTTCGTTTCATTCCTATTTTTCGTCTAGTTCCCTAGATTAATATAAATTCCTGAATTATTATTTAGAGAAAGTTTTGCAGCAGCAAAAAATGTTGTCGGTTAAAGTTTGTATCGCATTGTTGATGTTAGTGCAATTAAGTTGTGGTCAAATCAATCAACAATGCAAAAGTGTCGGACAATATGTGAGTATTCTCGAATTTGGAATAAAGCCACACTTATTTTATTGCGTTGCATTTAAAAATTTGATTTGATTACCGAAATTAAACGAAAGAAAAAGAAAATGATTCATCGAATGAATTCAAAAAATGAAGACAAAATAACAAACAAAAAATATTTTTCCATAGTGTCAACTTAGTTCTCAATGCTGCCAGAATTTGTATTGTTTGTCATATTCATACAAATGTGTTCGGTCAAACGTAATCCATTCGACCGATTCAATTGGTTACCGATTGTTCAATCGTTTTGGAGATGAAACAAATGAAACAAATGAAACAAATATTCAATCGGTGCAGCATATAAAACCAATGGCATCATCATCGAATACACTTCAAATTTCAACTAATGAAGCGATTCCAATGAGTTCCGAATCGAACGGTATTGCAAGCATGAATTGCCTATCGAATGGCAATTTGGTGAGTTTCAATCAATTTTAGAGGTTTCCCAGGTAACTATGTACTATGAACGATGCAGCTAATGCAATAATGTTGCCAATTACCAGTTAGAAAATTGCTCAATCGGCGAAAAAAACACATATCCACTTCCAATCAATTTTTACCGATGAATAGAAGACAAAAGCTTAAATGGAATTTTCAATGAATAATTTTTCGTGTGAACTTGTGAAGTTCGACGATAGAATGAAGTTGATTTTTTGAAAGCCAGTTTTTGCAGAATAATTTGGTGTTATGTACCAAAAATCATTTGAAAATTGGTCGAAAAGTATTTCTCTCATTATTATTGTTGTCATAAATTGCCCATTTCCGTTTTAGTGTTCGAGTGCTGAGCAATGCTGTTCAAGCCATTGTTCAAAAACTTTGCAGAAATGTTTAGAACTAACGGAATCAGTAACTCCAAAAGTTACAACAGCATCAACATCCAACGATCAAACACGTGCATGTATGCAGGCTGGTGGACACGTACGTACTTGAATTGATTTTCCACTTCAATACACATTCAATATTTTACATAGCACAATAAATTTCGTATTGTCAACACTCAATGAAATGAATCGATTTTATGTTTTGCTTTTTGTTTGCCATCAATTGATCATTTATTGTTATTTTACAGTGCTATCAACACAGTGACTGCTGTAGACCACTTTACTGCCATGGATATGCTCATAAATGCGTAACATAAACGATTTTTATTCGTGTGCACTGGACAGTGCACACATCGAATGAATTCGGTAAATTGAAGGCGATGAATTGATAATATGAAATAAAAAATAAATTAAAAAAGATATTGTATTAACATATATGAATGTAATGAATCCATTGCATATGATTTTTTTTTTCCAAATAAAATATGAAATGCGAAAGCATCGACTGAGGTCAAAGTCCGTAACATAATAACAATTAATGGCGTTCTTGTTTTTGAATTTACATTTTGAAATCACAATTCAGGGACTGATCATGTGTATGAAATTAAATGTCATTCTAGTGTAGAAGCGATTGTCCTAAAATATTTTTCTATTTGGGTCAATTAGGCGCTGAACTAATTATCGTTATTTGAACGTGAAAATAAAAGGGGAATATATGTACCATATCGTTCTTGTTCACCCCCCCCCCCTCTCAGTCTAATTTCAGAAAATCAATACAGATTGTAGTTTGAATGCAATCCATATAGAATAAAAGAATTATGCCAACCTATTTATTATTATGTATATTATACATACTTTATATTTTGGACATATATTATCACCACCTGTACTCTCTGTTTTCAACTTCGTTTGCATGAATAATGTAGATGGAATCATTTGATTTAATACCGATAATGGCTTTGTCCTAACAACTGTCGAATCGACAGTATCGATATAACTAAATCGCATTCGAAATAAAGCTTAAGGATATCTTTTTTTTTATACATTGCTAGTCGCCGAAGGTTCGATCATACTTTTTTATCCGTTTCGTTATGTTTTGCTGTTTGATTATCAGTTTTTTGGTCCTTCTGTGGTGGTTCGATTGCTGACCATCGACCGTCTTGCCTCGAGAATATCACTTCAAATGGAAAATTATATATAGATCTGCCATGCGGTGAAAGTGATTCTTTGATAAAACCCAGGCCTTCTCTCGATCCCGCGATAGGACAAATAAACTCAAGTCTCCGTACCCAGATCCCCGTACCTACGAGGTTCGACTCTCTGTGGCGAACTTTTTTTTCCATATTTTTTTCCAATTTTTTATTTCGAATAATGTAATTGATGCTCTCTTATAACATTATATAAAAAAAAAATATCACAAAAAAATCATTAAGAGAGTGAAATTGAGCGCATTTGTTCGAGCTCGTTGGGACGGCCGTCCATTCGTTTAGTACACAGACTTGAGTACGGAGACTTGAGTTTACTTATCCTATCACGGGATAGAGAAAAGGCCTGGTACAAACCACATTTAGCTGTTTTTATATTGTTGTTGTTGCCTAGCAATTGATTGCTCTAGCACAAATAATTGGTCAAAAATGTGATTATTTATTCCAACATAATTTCATTATTTGTTATCATCATTATCATCAATGAATCGACCATACGAATCGTCAAGGTTCTCTGCTGTTGGCTTTGAAACCATCTAAATTAAGCGACGGAATGAGTATGGCCCTCTAAATGGAACAGTAGTTTACATTATGAATAATAACAATTCAAACGTCGGATGAATAGTATCAACAAGTTAAAGTTGATGTTCAATTTTAATTTGGATTGAGACTGTGGTGTTTTTTTCCGCAAAATAATCATGACGTAAGTATCTTAGATTTCACCCGCAACCGTGCCAAATACCACTGAAAACGAACAGAACAACAATAACAAAATCACAAAAACTTTATCAATTTCAATTTGTTCACTGTGAACCGTGATACAACAATAAATGCGCAAAACATAGATACACACCACTCGACTTTAATTCCATCTCAGCGTTTTAAACAAAATTTTATCACGTTTGCATCGTCTTAAACTCAATACTGTACACTTTTCACAAACGTGCACGTTTCTCTTCAAACTCTTTGAAAAATTGTTGTATAACTTTTCGGTTTGATGCAAATGTTCCATTCGAAAACCATTTTTTTACTTCTTTTTTTTTTCATGCATATGAAACAAACAAACAAAAATCTAATGTAAAACTCTGGTTATCAGAAAAATATAAAGAAAAAATTAATACCAATCAAAAGGCAACAAACCATCTTCATATGAAAGACAGAAGAAATTAAAATCGTGTTTTGTGTACATAATGTATCGATTTATAAAATAATGTATGTGGTCATGGTGGAAATTGACGGATGATATGTTAACGTGTCATATTGAATTTTCAATTTGATGTCTGCTTGTTCTCCGTTTTATCTTCGCTTTTTCTCAATTTTGTGATGAGTCAAGTTGAACTCTTGTCTGGAAGATCTGTGACATTGAGTTTCGATAAAACATTTTTCGACTTTGGTACTCAGATGTTGGATGCCTAAAACTTTTTTTCCGTAAATTGTTTACATATAAGAATTATGAATTCTCTTCACGTTGCCAGGTTGTGTTTTTTTCATTGGCAATCAGTTATCGGATAAGTATGTCTCCGTTAAAACAGAGAATTCTAACAGATTGCCTCAACATTTTTCAGTGCATTCTTTATTATAAAAATATTAAACGATGTATATACATATATTTACATATTAATATGTTCAGAAATTAGGAGAGGGAGCGAACTTAAAAATAAAAGTATTCAAATCATTGACTTAAAAACTAGTATTGACTGTGATTTCAGTTAACAGACAATATCATTGCAATGATATCAATTCAGAGACGAAAAACAGGAAACAATTGAGCCTCTCTCTAAATTTTATAATCTTTTGATATATTTTGGTGCATATAAATAAATTAAATAAGCGAAAATTGTATTTCCAAAAAAAAAAACGAAAAATAAGTGAATGCATCAAAACGGAGGAATCTGATATGGTTACTGGTTACCGTTTGCTATGTAGGATGGATCAAACAAATCGATTAATTCAGTAGCACACAAAAACCATGGATGCGATTAAATCAATTTAATGCTGCAGTACACAAGAACTAATGATTGGTAACACCAATTAAATTTTTATTCACATAATAATAAATAGTTACTGAATAGATAGTACACACATTGCACAATCTTGATGCTCGAGCAAAAATAATAATCAATACATGTTATTCATGAATGTCTCGCTTTTTTTCATCGATTGATTGGTTTATGTGAATTGTGAACAACAGACAGCACGTACTCGGTAAATAACAGTCACCAAGAGAGAAAAGTAAAAATGAAATGAAAATTGGGAAAAACAAGTGACGCCTGTCAGTAAAATATCTTCGGCATGATAAAGATTCGGAGCTCGAACCTCGGAGTGACCTATGCTCTATGCTCATTGGTAATATTTAATTGAAATTTTTTTTAATATCAATCATCATTATGATGTGAAAATATTATGAACGGAAGCACGCAGTTATTAGTTTTAACTGGTAACCGGTTTCAACATTGATAATTATAAGATTGAAAGAGACACTTTTACAATTTCCGTTTTGTTGGATTGCATGAGAGCGCCGAGCACCGACATTTTTATATTATTCGCTCATCAAGGAACGGCCAAAAATAAAATAAATCGAATTCACTCAGTTGAAATATTCGAAAACTGACAATTCGGACGGGTAAACGGATAAACAGACGGAAATTTATCGATAATCATTTTATATGTCATTTTAGCTACATTTTATGAATTGTATCATATCGAGGATTCATATTCAGGGGTTCATTGACTGGATATTATACAATCGTATGACTTCAAGCTATCTTTGAGCTTGAGCATTTGATTAAGTCTCAAAATTCAAATGCCATTGAAACTTAATAATCTGTTAGATTGGATATTGACTATTGACCAGCTACATGTATATATAGTTATTGTCAATTTTCATTACAAGAAAATTGTCGTTATTTGTCAACGTTTTCAAAAAATTAACACAAATATAGTATTCAATAACAAATATGACAACAGATCGATAAAACTCGACATGTGAAATGTGAATATTTGATTAGAAAGGAATAAAGAGGGGAAAAAATCCAGAGAATATTTCGGATCGATTATTCGTTCAATATTGTTACCTTTTTCATTCATTTGAAATAGATATAGAAACGAAAGATTACGTGCATCAAACTATCATTATTTTACCGTAAGAAATGGGAGTTACCAATTAAATAAATAAATTGAATTAATTATCACTCGAAAAGCCAAATCAATAGCTCACAACTCACTAACTCACTTAATAAGATTAGAAAATCAATTAGCATTGCAAGTTTAAATGGCATTGTTACTTGTTGCTAAACACATCCGACTTTAGAATCGATCCATCCATTCAATCTTTAAGTAAAACAATTTGATAGGGCCATTCAAATAAAGTTATTGAATTCACTTAAGCTCTGTTAAACATCAATCGGAAATTAAGAGTTGGTGTTGTTTATATCCTATTTAACAACTGTACAAAACGATAAATTTCAGGAAACTATTCGTGGTAGAAATTTAATGCCAAAGCTAGATCATAAGTTGAGCTTAATTAATAAGCAGCACGTTTAACAAAATTGGTGATCGGGATTATTGATTAGTTTAAAGTCTACTGAAAATTGTCAGACACAAATCGATTAGATTATTCTATTCAATGTCCAACACCAAGCAAATATATTTTGATTGAAATGCGAGTAAGATTCAATTATGTTCAGAGACCATAAAATTACGTTTATTCAATTCAAATTTTCAATGATTAAGGCATGTGATAGGCATTATGTTCCCTCTACTCACATTACCCTAAAAAAGAAAAAGAAAAAAAAAGAAAAAAAAACCTTGACCAAGATCAGCCAAACATTTTCCATGCTTGTTCCAAATAAAAATAAACAACTAAATAATTTTAACACGAGGACATCTTTCAAATCAAACATTCAATATACGATTGCGGTTGAAACTGGTACCATTGTTATTTGTCACACATTGCTATTTCGTCGAACTTTCTTGTTATCATATTATAATATCGTGTTAGCAAATTGCCGTTGTCATTAATCAAAGTTACACTCGAAAAGTGTGAGAGCTAGTCTCGTAGCTTATACAGCAGCCACTTTTGCCGTTCACTTCAATGGATGAAATATCAAAATATTGAATTGAAAACCGAAAACCAATTCATTCTCACATCTGGCAGAGAAAATACTCGGAGCAATGAACGGAATGAGAAAATTGCGAAAAATAAAAGAGGCAACAAAAAAAACTACTACGGAAAGAATGAACGAAAGAAAGGGTATAGAAGCAAATGGAAAATAAAAATTGGACGAAAATGGAACGTGAAACAGAAATTAGAAAGAAAAAGGAAGAAAATAAATAAAATCAGAAGCAGTGAGGAAACATTTAACTGAATTTACATCGAAAATTGAGAAATTTATGGAGGCATGAACCGATTGCACCGTTCATTTGATGAGCTTGTTACTGGAATATAATATCCGATGTGAAGACACAGTTTCATATAATTTTCCGCTCTTATTTCAATTCCAAAAATATCAGATGATATTGATTTTTAAACTAAATGACTTTGTTAAAAGTTGCATGTTGCTGTTTTAGTTTGTAAAACTTCAAACTTTCAACTAATTGGCTACTTGTATGCATTGAATTTGTTTGCACAATATTTTTGTGGCTTAAATGCCATCGCAACCATTTTAACCATAGCATAAATGATTCACTTATAAAGCGATTTTTTCCTCATCAAAATTGTTTCACAACCGTTTTGAGTTCCAGTGGAAACATGCCAGCAGAATATCATTATAAATTTAATTGTACAAACGTGAACATGAATATTCATAATAATTCATAGGATACTAGCCATGGGTCTTTTTACGGTTCTCTTCATGCTTACATGAGCAGTTTTCATGTGTGCGCCTTTTACAAAAATTTGGATCAGAATTGTTTGTTCATTTGGAAAATTTCGAATGTTACACATGTAATGAACAAATAATTTTAAATAAGAAATGCTCATTAATTATATTGAGTCCCCTTAATTTAATGGAATAATCCAACCAAAAAATCATTAAAAACATATTAAAAAGGTGTATGCGAATAACTCTTGAAATAAATGAATTTTACAACATTCAATAAAGTGAATTGATGGAGTCGAATCTGATTTAAATGCATATCAAAATGGTTTCATAAAATTGAATATTGAATAGATTCAATTGAGTTTATTACAAATTTAATTAAAATTATATCCAATGCTGAATGTTGAATGACAATTCGGTCATATTAAATCAAATATCTGGCACTGTGAATTGTACTGGTGTCATTCCATTGTTGATAACTATATTTACTGCATACTGTGTACGTGTTCCCTATCTACAATATGCTATGCACTTTGTATCGTTGGTGTATTTCCCAACTTCCCTTTTGTAGTCAATTATGACTATGACTGTGACTGTGACTGACTGTGACTATGAACGATGCAAATATTTTAAAATATTTTGTACATTCGACAAAACCTAAAAATAATAATATTATTTCCATAAGTTTTATATTGTAAACCACATAGTATTCATTCATATGTCCATGTTTCATATTTAATATGACTGTGCTATGTGCTGTGTATGCGTATTCCTTGTAACTGAAAATTTATGAAGCATGTCAATTCTAATGGGTATAATTGTTCGTAGACTAGGAAAATACTTTGATGAATGGTAGCCAAGGAATCGTATGCGCTCTAAACGATGGTTATTGATATTGTTGGTTATCGCATACAACATACAACTATTGGCTTGCGGTCCTTCATCAAGATGATATGCCAAATACCATTGAATGTTTAGTTGGTTTCGCATCCCAATTATCCAGTTTATTCTATTAAAATTAACTCGCAATATCATTTAAGTTGGACCCCAGTCGCCAGCTGTCAAGAGATATTCAATTTCAATCAGTTCAGTTTTATATGTCTCACCACACACCCTCAAATTTAATAAAATAAATATGTCAATCAATTAAACAGATACATAATAAAAGGTAAATGCAACAAACGCTGATTTTTTTTTTTTTGCTAACAAATTGCGGAGTGTTGATTAATTGAGCAATTAAAACATTAATGGTGTATTTTCTGAACAAAATTTGACTCATATGCTATTATGTTTTTCGCTCTGGAGGCAGAAATATTATTCCTATTTCCTACATTGACGAAACGAATATTTGTTTCATTGATTAATTCAAACGAAATATATAAACGTATGTATATGTTTGGAATTTCTTATGAGTCTCATGCGAATAACCCAGAATGAAAATGGTCCTTTTCACTTTTGTTCATCAACAGAGACCAATATAAGCCGCCACAAATATAATTCGAGAGTTGCGAATGCTTGATTGCATGCACAATTCACATGCATGTGCTCTGCGTCAGTATTAATTTTAAATTTGGAATATTTTAATATGAAAACGAATTAAATGGCTTTCAAAATGTGAATTGAAAAGCATCAAATGTGAAGAATTAAGCTCCTTAAGCTTTAAAATTTCTTGTTTGAAAAAGGATTGATAAATCTGTTAGTCACTCGTTCTATAGTTTTATTATATATCCAACCAGATGAATCATGGTTCAGCATTAGCTGGTGGTCTTAATGATTTCCATGATACATTCCATGGTTCAGTGTTACGATGTTTCACTTTGTTTTTTGCTTTTCTTTAACATTGTTGCCTGTGCTGGCCAAAATACAACCGAAAACAAAGTGATTTAAATGTTCAACGCAAAATTTCTCATTCATTAGGAGATGAATAAAAGTTTTTGCCTTTGTATACAGAGTTTTCAGTAAAATTGATAAGAATGATGTCAACCAATGAGAAGATCCAATTGATAAGTTTAAAGTTTTTGAATTGCGAATAGTTTTGTAAATATTTAGCTGGCAACATATTGATTAGTTTTCATTGTTCATTGTTCATTGTTGATTGTTTAGCGTTCTTTAATTGTGGCTATGATATAGGGGATAGAAACGGGATCAATCAAACATGAATTGTTATCTTATATTAAGTCGATTTAATGAAAGTTTCAACTAAATGGCAATATATTGCAAATGCTTAAGCCTGACCATTCGGCATCAGAAATGTTTAACTCGGTTGCTTCAATCCAGTTCTCCAATATTAAGGGATACATTTTTTGTGCTCAATACAAAAGGAATTGAAGAAAGATTTTTTTTTTTTTCTTGTGAATCAACTATTTTGTTGTTTATTCAACTGAATATTTGCATAAAAACCATATCATTTGCATATGTGCTCTCTCATTACATGTCCTGTATCCACAAATATCACGTACGATCTAGACATTGTACGACACATTTTGTTTGATATGTATTATAGATACGAAGATCCAAACAGAATTTATATGGAATAGCTTTGTTTTCTTAGCTTGCGATATAATGATATCACATGCAGTCAGTTAAACATATTTTTCAGTGGAAAAGTAGATCATTTGACATTGATACATTTGTCTCCATACAACAATAAAAGAGAGAGAGAGAGAGAGAGAAAGATGGAGCAAAGATGAAGACGTTCGTTTAATCCTCTTATTCCGTTGGCATTTTAATACGTAATTTAAAAAAAATAAAAAAACCTTGAACATCAACCAAAAATCCAATTGAATATATAAATTATTATTTTGATTTTTGATTAAAGTGAAAGCAATATTCTCATTGATGGTATTTCGTCTTTTATGCCATTAACGTAAGCTATAATTGTTTCGAAGTAATACGTGGCCAAATTTTCAAATCGCAAAATTTGTAAATTATAAAGAGAGAAATACTAAATCGAAAAACCGACAAAAAAGCGAAAAGAAGTAAAAACATAGTTTCAGTTTCCAGCTTATATCATATCACATTCAACCAACCTGTGTCCTGAATGTCTACTAGCCTTGCATTTATATTTTGAATAGATAAAATGGGCTTATAACCTGCATATAATACATTCCATGAAGTGTATCACATCTCTATGCATAGATTATAAGCATCAGTTATAGGTTATAGGTTAGAGAAGCAGTGAAAAAAAGATGGGGGAAAAAAATTGGAGCAACCAAACCATCAATACCGCTTCTTCATTAAAAGGATAGACTTGAGGAAAAAAAAAATGAAAGCTATTTTTATCAAAAAAACCTTTTTTTCCCCTTCAGCGTTCATGTATGTTTATGTATTGTGTATGTCCTTTTTTATGAACGAATGCAAAATAATATCAGCATTGCCATCACTTTCATTTTGTTATTATTATTGTTGTTGTTGCTGTCGATGGTTGCTCGAACGCATTGACACTTTTACGAAATATGACGGAAAAAGGGCGAACAAAAAGAAAATCATTTTGTGGTGGCTTTCAACAAATATTTCCATTCTTCATGGATACTAATGTTTGTCATTCGGCATATGTGTTTGTGTGTGTGTGTGTGTGTCGTGTGTTTGCATATGAATTAGTTTTCGTTCATTTTCGTTCGTTTAGAATTTTTGGGAATGTTTTAACCTTTAATCGTAAATAGCTCTTCGATTCTAATCCTTCCAGAAACAACAGAGAACCAACAACTATGACATTGAAAATATTAATAACAGAAGCAACTTTGACTGGCCAAACCGAAACTCATACATACATTTTACGGATAGCCAAAAAAAAGAAAAAAAAAGAAAAAGTAAAATACAAAATATTTTTTTCTTGTATCGAATCTTGTTTTTATACGTTATATATTGTAACATAGTACACCACAGAATATATCCGGATGTGAATTCAGGCACCAAAGCAATAACATGAAGAAAAAAAAAGACGAGAATACAAAAAACAAACAGGATTTTATCAAATAAAATGGATATATAGTAAACTTATAAACTTGCTTGTTTGCGTGTTTATATAGAAGTTCCGCTTAAACTTTTTAGCTTGAAACATTCTTGTGCTCATATACTTTTGGTTCGTTCTGTTGTTTTGGATTTGATTTATTTTGTTTGTTCGGTCAAATGTTCATCTTGAAATTGCGTTGATATGAGACCATATGAGAATATGCATACGGTTTTTTCTTTGGGATTAAAGTGTGATTATGACGGAATTTCGAACTTTCAATCACGAAAATTGTATTCAAATAGATAATTAGACCTTTGTTGGTTTTACCCGAACATAATATATCCATCTTATCATCCATATAATCTGTTATAAATTGACCGTGATTCATTTGCAATAATTTGTATGTATCCATTCTAACTCACATAATTCGTTGGATAACACCATTTCTGCCACAATGAAAATGTTCAACGTGCAAAATAGCCAGGATTTTATTTTGATTGAATCGCTTTTAATGATCAAGATAGTTTGATTATGAAGAGAATATAAAATGTGATTAATTTGAAGGGGCTCAAATAGAGTTTGATGCAAACAAAAGGAAAAGACTCAAGCCGAACTTGAATTCATGGTGCTTTTAATACAGTTCAAAACAAAGCTAGTTATCCAATCTACCGTTCAACGTACATACATATTTTTACTTCGTAACATTTTACGCACCATTTCCCCTCCCAAATATACAAATATATTCATCAGAATATCTTATTCATTATTCAACTCTCATTGTCATTCCTTTTCCGTTTAATTATATATTTTTGAATCTTACGTGATATTGCTGAGCAATCACAATCACATTGATGAATAAAATGTTGAATAATATGTATAATGTATAATTAATCTATTCTAATAACTTGTTTTGTCAGTTTAAAATATATTCAATTATTGTTTTTATCATGTGACAATCATTTTCCACTAATGATATTCTATGTCGATTCATTGGCATCCTTTCACATTTTACTGATAGATACTGGCAAGAATAGCGTTTTTTTTTCGGAACGATTGCCATTTGTGTTGGATAAATGGTATCACAATTTATGATGAGCCGTTGTTGGTAGGCACTTTGCCGAATTTAATTTCATTCCGCGTGGTGAACACAATTTATCATTGATAATAATAAATTTCAATCAAAATGGTACGGGTTTCTTTGTTTGCGTAAAATTCTTAAAATAACAACAATAAAATTATGGAAATAATTAAATGACCAAATAACAGACTTTTACATAATCAATTTTCATTTTGTACCATGGTATAATAAAAATTGATTATTGATTGTAGTGATCAAAAATGTCCCTTACTCCTAATACTTATTAACGGAGGACTCCTACAACACAGAGAAAAAGGAGGCGAATGATAATGTTCTAAATATGGACTCCTGTGTTGTAGGAGTCCTCCGTTTTCAAGAAATTGAATTCAAAATAAATAGAACTTTGTGAATAATAATAATAATAATAATAATAATAATAATAGATTGTGGTTTTGCTTTATTGTTCATTTATTTTTAATGTATAAAAATTGATTTAAACAAAATAAATATTCGATTCCATTTAACTTTGTTTCTGACAAAAATAAATATTTGCTTAAAAAGCCATGCAACGCGCAAATATGAAGTCACAGGTTGCTTTCTTCATTCCATCAATTGCTTTTCGTATTCTCAATGAATAAATTATACAATCAATTCGTTTAAAAGTTGTTCGCTTAGTTGTTGCAGCTGTCCGACACTGGTTGCAACATTGATTGCACAACACTTTTATCCCTTTGGTTTTGTTTGCGTTTGACTTGTTGAAAATATGTTATAGAAGAACGATTTTCAAGTGAAGCCAATTCCCACATTACATATACAAAGGTGAATAATAATAATTTACCAAATAATTTATGGGCGAACATTTTAAATAACTTCAAGCACTTCATTTGGTACATCGTTTTAACATAGTCTGAATAAATGATGAGGATGACGAAAATAGGAAAGTAAAGCACATTCCTTACCAAACAAAAAACCAACAACCAACAATCTTTATGTTGGTAATCCAGTTATCCGAAAAAATTCTTACATGCCACATAGCCAAATACAGGGAGATTTTATACAAAGAATTTATTATGGGTGTCGTTTTAGTGAAGGTACACTATTGAATTTCATAACCGCATCAAGCCACTAGATTTCGTTGATTTTCATATTATTCATGGTTGATGATATAGCCTTTTGTAAGGATCAATATAAATGTTACTGTCAAATGGTTTGGCACATATAAATGTGTTTTACTTACATGTTAACGGTTCAATAGGGATGCCCTTCAATATTTCACTGTTATTCAAAAAAAAAAAAAAAAAAAAAATGTTACATGTTTTAAATTGAACGGTTATTCGAACGACTATAAGCCGATAACATTTTGAATTGGATCAGTACTCAGTACAAAAGGAGGCATTTCAATTTGTATGAAATACAAGTAGAAAAGAAACCATTATTTTTCGCATTCAAACAACAATTGTTGTTCACCATGTAAAACTATCAATTGTTCCAACATCAATCGTAGAACTTGCTTACAAAGCATTATGGGTCAAATCATTATAGTTAAAAAGTCCGGCGTGCAATGATTCGGTGTTTGAGCGTAAACTATAAAAAATATTTCAATGTTCAATGCCGTTCATTCTTTGATCCATGTCATTCTTTCCTTCCCCTCTCTCTATTTCAATAATTCCATTTAATCAAAAGAGACTGAAAAGTTCTCAATAGTGAAATCAAGTATAAAATCATTAACATATGCATTGCCGTCATATTTTTGTTAAGCGAGCTCCCAATAGGAAATTTTTAGGCCTACCCAAGGGGGATAGGGTTAGAATAAAAATTCAATTCAACTTTCTATAGTTGAATAAAATTGAACAAAATTGAGAAAATTGAAACAATGAAAATCGAAATAGTAGTGATTTGTTATGACAGATGATGCGTTCAAATATGTGTTATTGGATTTCCGTCGTCAAATTTATCGAAACTATCTTTTGCAGTTGAATTCATTTTTAAACTTGTGAAATGAGTGATAAAAATTCCGTTGTTCAGTGAGTTTTGGATTCGAGCCGGTTCGGAACTTACTATATCGAGAAAATAAATACAAACACTTGCTTTTTGTCATTTGACAGGATTGTTCACATTGAAATGTGTAGTTGAATCTAGTACTTCGATTTATTTTTTCTAATTTTTTAATTTTGTTCAATTTTATTAATTTCGGAGAATGCAATTGAATTTTCAATCTAGTACTTCACCCCTTGGGCCTACCCTATATATGCATAAAATAGGCATGAATAACCCATACATATGCGTCATAAATGCATAAAAATATGCACAAAATCAAATATGCATATAAAATGCATATTTTATGCAAAATTGCGTAACATATTTCCCACATTGGGCTCAATTTCAGTTCACAAGAATTATCAGTTTTTATTGAAAACTTTTTAATGTTGATGGTCAGTGACGTTAGTTGAACGCTGTTAAGCACTAAACACTGAGAAATTATTCGTCCACCTGTATCTCGTCTGCCACTTTAAATTCAATTGTTATGTGAGCATGTTCATGTATCTGTGTTATTATGTGACTGCACATTGCGCATTATTGTACAAAAATTGAAAGGGCCAATTCTATGGTTTGGAGGTTTTTTATTCAGATTTCATTGTTATTCGCCGAAGTATCATGCAAAATAATTCAGAAAGAAATTCGCCATGGCTACGCGGCTATACAAAACGACATGTAAACAATGAAAGTAACCAAAGATTGTTTCACATTTTTCATCCGAACAATGAAAATATTTCCAGACGAGAGTCAAGATGTGAAAAAAAAAACTTCAAAACAAAACATTCATCGCGATCGAATTGGAAGTGTAAAGTGCACAAAATTGAAAATGAAAGCTTACAGGTCAAAACATTTCATTATTCATATTTGGGGAAAATTGTGTGCGCTTTCGTATTAAAATCATTTGCCTTTATGAGTGTAAATGAAATCCACGAGTTTGCATTCAAATTCATCTTTTGCCGTCAATTAATATTCATGATTCATTTATGAATTGAATTTTGATGCTTTTATTTAACTATGTGGCCCTTGTTGACTATCGCACTTACAGTTAAAGTGCACAAAATTAAATTTTTTAAACAATTTTTTGGTCACTTTTATTTTGATTAACGGAGACCACCCATTTAGGAAGAGAAATTAAAAGAATTGCAATCAAATATTTTTGAAATATTGTGGGATGTTGGGGTAACATTATTTTCACCAACCCAAAATCCCTATTACCGGTTCTTATCTTACTGGCAGAAAATACAAACGAAAAACATAAGAAAATCAACGCGTATGCATTACATTCACTCGTTCATTCATTTATCCATTCCCCCATTCTTATGAAAAAATGAAAACTGTGGCATGTGGCATTCTTCTCCTTACAGTCATAATTATAATTCATAATTCGGGTAACTTTGCGTTGAATATTGTTATGCTGTGGTTTAACTCAACGCTATGCGCGATTATGAATTTAATGGCTATGAATTTATAAGGCGCTTGAATTCAAGTGGATATTATTTCGGTGTAAATATTTAATTATGAAATTAAACAGCATTGTCATCGATGTTTTTCATTGCACCATTCACTAAATTATTCAATGTTTAATCAACTGAAATTTTCCATTTTTCTCATTTTATTCAGCTGCATATTGTATATGTATATATATATATATATAAGTGACATTTTTGGGTGTGCAGGAAAAATGGATTCACTCCAAGAAAACAGGATTAGAACTAAAATCTGGAAAAGAGAAAAAAAAAACATAAAATAGGAAAAAGAACGAGACTCAATGTAGGTTGATTCGGGCGATTGCTTGTTTTCATCAATTTGTATTATTATACTAATTATAAATATTTTTTTTATCAAAACGATTGTTTATCAACAAAATAAAATAAAATTTTCGATCAAATTTATAATTGGACTGAAGTCATTCATTTAAATTAAAATTGAATGAAATTATACAACATTGCAAATAGAAATTTTCGTATTCATTGGTTGTTGTACCATTTCCGTTCACGCTCGCATCAAAGATGATCTCCCCAACGGTAATTGTTGCCATTATAATCGGATGCTGCAAGTACATAAAATATTTGTTGACACTGAATAACAATGTGTCATTCATTCCCATTCTTTTTTCCATTTTTGTTTGGTAAATTTAAAAGTTTGTAAATGACGGCATTTCCTTCTCATTATTAGATGAGAATCATCTTGACATGGCCGTTTACACGAATGTCAATATCATATACGATATATTTATACATCAATTTGATGCAAAATCCTAAACGGCATTAGGCCTCATAAGCCGGCCATAGCTAAAATTAAATGCTAAAGCTCAAAGTCATACACAAGAATCCCAAATCCACAAGGGGTCAATTAAGTTTAACAATCTAAGATAAAATTTCAACGCTGATTTAAATGAATCGAAAGAATATCACCCTCGACAGAATGAGCAAATATCAAATTTTGAAAACGTAAAGAAAAAGGCGATAAATAAATACAGAGGGAAAAAGCACATGCGAAGTGAAAGAAACTAATCCAACCGTAATTCAATTGTGGAACCAGAAGAATTTTCGGCCCGAAAACAAAAGCACCAACAACCGAATGTTTAGAGCATCAACTTGAGAAGGAAACTTCTATCCGATTGAATAGCTGATAATGAAAAGATGTTGAAAAAAAACTTTTAAATCGAAAACGATACATATTTTTTTTCTTTCTCGGAAAATGTACCGAAGAATTTCATGCAATATGTTTTGGATTGTGCGAAAAATAAAATAGAAGAAATCCACATTGAAATAATCAAAATGAGAGAAAAATTGAATTTTATTTCCTTCAGTTTTATGGTTGATCTGTGATGTACCAATTATGTGATGTACCATGGTTCCAGCAAAAAAGAAAATGAGAATTGTTTTACAGCACATCGGTATTTTATCAATCCAATTTTATGTTTCAACAAGACTTTCTACTGTCAATCAAACGCAACGAGCTATTTAACAACACAATAATACTTTCATACGACAAAAATATACAATATACATATAGCAATAACGACACCACTACAACAACACTACCAATAATAATAATAACAACGAAGCTACTAAACGACAAACATATTTCATTATGTTATAACCGCACATTTTTACAGTCGCAACTGTAAATGGGTAATAGTGTTAAATGCCTCATTTCATTACACAATGTGAACATTTTTTTCCCCCCTTTTTAGTTGCCTGTTTTATTCAGTTGAGTTTGCAGCTTTTCTGAATAGTTTTTGTTGTCAATTTACTTCTTTCCTCATTCTATTCATTTTCCTCATTTTGTTGAATTGTTTCAAATGGAAATCATGTTTTTCAGACAATGCTGTCATTTTCACCACTTGCGTGTTATCGTTTTTTTACCCTTTCTTGTTGCTTTTTTCAAGTCGTTGATTTTTTCATTTTCAGCATTTTCTTTCTAGTGTTTTACCTGGTGCAATCATCGTCTTTGTGAATTGTGAATGCCGTTTATCGTATATTTCTAACGATGATGATGAAGTTGTTTCTTCATCCGGTTTGATTTGAACGTAGACTCTTTTTTTTTTTCATCTCGCTCGTATTTTTTGTCGATTTTTTTTCTTCTTGTTTCCCATGAAATGGCAATAAAGCACTTAACAACAAATTAAACCGGAAATTGAAACCATAATTTTCAGGTAAAAAGAGTTAAAAGTTGAAAGTTGAATGATGAATTACGTCATATTGACTACAGAATTTTATGAACACCCGATTGTGTTTAGTTAAATGAAATATTTTTCACTCGTTTCAGACTCATTTCACTTCGTCTAATCATGTCTTTGGCTCTTTGAATTCAATTAACCCTTAAGCCACTAAGACCATCTACAGAAGGTCTTTACTTTTTGGTTCAAGAGCGATTATAATCTATAATAATTATTTTATTTATATTAAATATTATTTGATTGAAAAAAGTTCGACGCAGGCCTGCGACTATATAGTAGCAATGTAAAAAAATTATTTTCGATGACCCCTCGCTTTACCCCTCATCCCTGCTCCAATTCGCGCAAATTTATTTGTTGTTGTTGTTGTAGTGGCTTAAGGGCAATTTTTATTGTTTTGGTATAAAACTGAAGGTGCACAAGGATAGACTCCGGTGGACGAAAAAAGAACAAATAAACCAACATACACACGAGGAGCTAATAAATCACTTTCAATGCGTTTCTATGCGTTTCTATCAATTCTATACTCTCTATCAATTCCTTATACAATTCCTTCCTTTTGCTGCCATTTGACGTGAATGAAAAGTCTTGAAAAAGTCTATGATTTTCACTCCATGCTGTAAATAAATAATTTATATAGTGAATGCAGGATTTGAACACATTTAATCCTGCATTTACTGATAGCTTTCTGTGAAATTTCACTTTTGATTTAACGGAAATTAACACCAAAATGGAAAAATTCAATCGAATGGACGACGAATGAAATACATAGAACGAAAAGAATCCAAAGAATGGAAAATAGAAACATACAGAGAAAAGAATTGATAGAAGCGCAAAGAACGAATTATAGAAACATGGAGAGTAAAAAATCGATAAAACTGCAACTAATATATTGTGTCAATGTCTTATGTATTACTCTTCACTCCTCACCGACTTAGTGGTGACGTTATGCATATTGTACACAGTACACAGTATATTCTTTACAGTTTTATCAATTCTTTATTCTCCATGTTTCTATAATTCGTTCTTTGCGCTTCTATCAATTATTTTCCTTCTATGTTTCTATTTTTCGTCCTATGGATTCTTTTCGTTCAATGTCTTTCATTTGTTGTCCATTCATTTCTATCTTCTCTTGTTCTTAGTCCCGAGCATACACAGCATATCTTATCATGATGATGCACACAACGCACAAACATATTTAAAAAAAATCATTTTTCGATGGAATGCATGCTTTTGGTAAAAATTCAACGATATGTAAAAAAGGCATATTGGCCAGTCAACAGCCGTACTTATTAGGAGGCAAATGGATACGTTTATCTCATTGAGAAGTTCTAAAATATATGAAAACATGTTCATAATATAATTTCGCGAACGAAATTACGGGATATTGCCCTTCTGGGAAAATTTATTATTGTTGCACAAAAGGAAAACGGAGATAAAGGAACTTCAGTCGTCCATATCGTATTTGGTCTACTTCATATTAAACGTAAACTTTTTTTCGGAATTTTGATAGATGATCTATAAGCGGAGAGTGTTCCTAACCATATACAATACAATTGCATATTATTACAAATATCCATTCGTTTTATTCGCATAAACATTTCAAAAATGAGCATTTCATATATTTCATATGTATTCGATGCACGCGTCGCTCATCACGTTCAAAAAGTTGTTCGGTTGAATTTGTTGTTGATGAGATTTGGATTTATAAGATGCTGGGAGCTATGATGTTTTGTACATCTTCGTTTTTTTCCTTCTTTTGCATATTGAAATTTCAGTATCAATCCGTAGATAAATGAACGTAGTGTCCAAAGTGATTTCGCATATGAAAATGTTTAGGGATGAGAGCAGGAGGTGATGTCACCTCGGAAACTCTTACTCTCAAACTTTCATGCATGTGATGCGTGACAAAGAGATCAACTCTAAAAAAAGAAAAAAGAGAATGAAAAGAAGATGCGAAAAAGGCCACGAGGAAGAAGACGAAGAGCAATACACACACAATTCCAGAAAATTCGGAGCGAGCAAAAAAGCATAAAATTAATGAAAGATGAAACAGAAGTTTCCAATGCTGAATGATAATACTCGTTACTACCTATATTTTTGACGGTGGGACATTTAAGCAAGAAAATATAAGAAATGTTTTGTGTTCACATTCAATTCTGATGAATGAAAATCTTCAAGAAGAAGAAAAAATCACAAACCTAACCAAATAAAAACCATAAAAAGCAAAAGAAATAAGAAATAACGAAAGCCTGAAGGAGATGAGAGAACAAGAATAATCGATTTGTTTTCAACTCAATTACATTGTAAATTGTTGAATTTAATTATGTTATGATATTGTTTTCGGTGTTCGACTTACGGATTCTGTATGCCCTAAATATGCGTCAGATTGTAATTCAACACGATTTTTCTTTTCCGTGCATTCTGGAAGGAAAAGTAACGTAATCGCTCGATTTTGAAAAAATGTTAGGACTATGTTACTTTTTCGTTTTGTGGCTAGGATATTACGAAGAACCATATCTTAGAATGCTATCCAATTTTTGTGTGAAAAATGTGTCTTTCTATTTGTGTGTGTGTGTGTGTGTGTGCAAGATTCAGCTCAGAATATCAATTGAACGTGGCTTCCGAATTTTACAGGGTTGTAGCCCCTCTAAAGAAACAAAAAACCTATCAAAATTTGAAGGTATAGGAGCTTTTGTTCAACTTTTTTAAATTTTTATTTTTTTTTCCAAAGAAATTGTCAACTTTTTTTTCTCATTTTTAAGTTATTTTCAATTTAAACTTTTAATGTACGGAAAGGCCAGTTTTGAAATCCAAAAATTCATTTGTTGTTGTTTTCCAGTCAGTGTTCTCTTTTTCCGTTTGTTTATCTGTTCGTGTCCAGATGATGTTTAATGTTTATGTTTCTTTTTTTCCTTCATTTTTTTCACCCATTTTCGTGAGCATACAAAAATGGAATCCAAAGGAGAATTTCTTTAACAGAAATTTCCAAAACTTCAAAACATTACGCACATTTATTTATCGAATGAATGAAACAAATCTAAGATATGACTAAATCGCATACGCGTTTTACTTTGGAGCTTTGGAATTGGGCATGTCTTGAATCTTCGATCTTATAAATTCAATCAAAATAAAAATTCAATAAGAATAATGAATTTGCAAATTGTTTTCAAGATGGCTGCCCACGCTTCAAGATGAATTTCCACGCTCACTCTTGAAAACCTACATCTCTCATTTGTCGAACTGAAAGCAAAAACACTTAAACGTGTCTCACCTCCTGCTCCCACTTATGGTCATTTCTGTAGGGAAGAATAAGCGGTGAGATAAGTTTAACCATTTTCGGTTTCAACCCGACATTCGATGAAGGTACATTAACTTCAATGAAAATCATCAATCGAAAAATCTCAACCAACGGTCAATAAACGACAAAAGTTTTTCAAATTCAAATAATTTAAATTATTAATAATTAATTTGGACAATGACAGCATCACAATATTCTCTTATTGTAGTTTAAATTAAATAGCGAGGTCACTAGTATATAAAGCCAAGATTTGAATGAATTTATGGATTACGAAATACACTTTTTGACGGATATCATTTGTTGGTTTTAAGAGAGGCATTCAGGTAAATCAACACGGATTATAATACTATACTAAAATATTCACAATCAATATTGATTATTGGATTTCAAATAAATTGTCTCAATATCACAAACCTGATAAACTGTATATATGTATTGAGTTGTTGTATCATTCCATTCGATTTCATCTTTATTTTAGTCAATTTTCTTTTCCTCACACACATACAGAAAATATAAATTTGTTTTTCAACGTTCAATTGTGTTTCGAAATTCGCATATTTTTTTCTCTCATTAAATGGATTTGATTTTATTTGCTGGATGGTGGTTTCTTGAGACTTTGTGCCTTCTGTCACAAGGAATTGTTTAGGTCGTTTATCAAAAATACATTTCGGTGTTATTCGTTTCAGATAAAAACCATGCATGCGCCTTTGTGATAGACTACAGACTACATTTTCATAAACTATGAACAATGATTATATTATTGAGGTCGTGCTGGAACGTTGCTTCCCTTTCATTGCTTCAAAAAATAGCCCGCAAATGATCGAGACATAAAATTATGACAAAAGATGATAAAATGAGATATTTTTTTGTTTTTGAAACACGATAAAGAGTTTCAATTTAATGAAATCATTATAATGATAGAGAATAATGATTTTAAAGTGGTTTAAGAATGTGTTGAAAATATTATAACAGTTTTATATTTTTGTGTAACACAAAATAGCAAAATAGTGTTTCTTTTATCTTCCATTCTTTTTTGAAATAAAGAAATTACACGGATGTTTTCATGATTGCTCATAAGATTGACAAAATTCCATTTTAGATCAGAACATAACCCAAGCGCAAATTTACGGCAGAGTCAGGCAAAAAATTGGTAAAAATCTGGAGTCAAGTTAATTTTTTCTGTTGTTCGTTCTCTTCATCGCTTGTGTGAAACGCATTGAACATTAATTTCATTTCTTAAAACATATCCAGAGATATTTTTTTAAGTTAGCAGGGGACAGCTTACTCAAGTAACGCTAAAGTAAGTGCTTACCTGAGGCTGAGTAAGCTTTCTTGGCTTTGGGTAAGCACTAAATTGAGCGTTACTTAAGTAAGCTATTCCCTGCCAATTGAAAAATTATCTCTGTTTGTATCTTTGATTCTCCATTGAATTCCAATTCCCACATGTCTCCGAAAAGAAAACAATTTTTACAAAACTTCTTTACCATTACTTTGGGCATAGTTATTTTTTTTTGTCGTGGAAAAATGTCCGATTTCGTTGCAACAGGAATAAAATGAATCTTTTTTCAAAAAAAAGGAACACAAGAAAATGTGTGTACAGTGAACAAGTTCTCATTATTGGGTATTCAACAGGGGCTAAATGAATATGGATTTTTCGATAAAAGACAGATGTTTTACGTTCCAATTGGATGGGATAAAGTTTTCTTTTGTTATTCGAATCTTCAATAGGCCAAATAATTCGATTTTTCGAAAGAAAAAATTATGTGAAATGTCTATCTGTCACCGGAAACCCATAACATAAATGTTTGCATAAAAAGAAATATACAAGCAATTTAACAATACAATTGATTGTCCGCCAATCTTGTTTGGAATAAATGAAATGCCTTTCGCATTTGTGTTGCCCTGATTCACAGATATTAGTTCAGCAAATGACGGTTTCTACTAAACATTTCCGATTCAACAACATTTTACGCGAACGACATTTAAACGTTATTATTTTTTGTGTGCTAACCATATGTTTGTCTATCGGAATAATAATAACAATTGTAGCGGTGAAATTGAGTTTATTTCAAAATGCATACACGTGACAGACATATACGTATGTACCATGGTCGAGCGCTGAGTGCCAAGTAATTAAATTACATGAGTGGCTAGTAATCTTGAAATTTGCTAAGAAGCACTACGAATTACGAGAAGAAAAAAAAACATTTTTGTGTCACAAAACGCACAGTCCATCAATTGCATCGTCATTGTGGTATACTTCGCCTCGAACTTGACGTGATAGCAAGGAAACACGAAATAAAAATCAAAAATAAAAAATAAAGAGAAGAAGAAGCAGATTGCATCGTATCACTGATGCTAGATAGTTAAACTATCACATTTACTTTTATCTTTCAACAACAATTCAAAACAATTTAAACTTTTTTAACTGATTTTTGTCTCGAAACAATTCATAGTGCTTGGGAACGACAATTAAAAAAAAAGGAGGAAATGGATTCGGAATTTTTTCTCATTTTCGCATTTAATATCCGATTCCGATTTCCTCAATCATGTAAAAACCCATATGTGTGTAAATAGTTTTGGCTTATCAGAATTTTGAACTTAAAACTAAATTTCAATCGTTAGCTTCAGCTTCATTGTATAGATCATTGGTTTCATCATTTTTATTAGCTATTCAAACCGTACGTTCAATTCATTAAAAAGTTAATCGTGAGCGTTATAAATATTTATGGGCTTGAAATGTCTGGATTGCAAGCAATCATGTTGCTTAAAGCTAAGGACAGATAATCATTGGTTCAGATCATTTGTAACAAATGACTGAACGTTGTTTATATCAAACGGTTTTCGGTTATTCGGATTTATGATTCATAATTTCGGTATCTTCTCTCATTCATGTCAATAATAGCCATGGATATTGTAGCGATAATTTAATTTGAGCCTTTGTAGCTATTTTGGGTGGTGGACACAGCTTATTTCATACAGATCATTTTTGATTAATATTTATTGGCAATCATTTTTGCTACTCAACTGTAAGAGAGTATATTTAATGGGTTTTTAATTGGGGCCACTGAACCACAAATATGTGCAAAACTAATTGCATCAGAAATTTCCGAAAAAGTTTATTGTGATATCAAAAAGCGGGTACACATGAATATAAAACATTTAAAATGTTTTTATGATGGAAATTCGTGGGTCGAAGCTCACCTGTCTGTTCGCCCCCTTAAGCGTGCATTTCAAATAATTACCTTGAATATAAAGTTTACCGAACAGCAATCAATTGAAGAAGCCCAGGCTTTTCGCAAACGTTCAAACTTATAATTTGTCAATCAATTTCACAATTGCACTCAAAATTTAGTGTTTTTTTTTTAATTTAGGTCCCAAATATAAGATTTATTTAATGCACTGACCAAGTTAAAGTTTGGTAAATTGAAAACCACTGTAAATAAACTGTTAATTGACCATTTTTGAGATATATTGTCTATTTTGCTTTTATTTGCTTTCAGGCAAAAGTGCTGATGGAATTCGAAGAATGTTCAGCGGATTGCGAGAGGAGAAACGTCAGACTTGAAAGTACACAATCAACCGTTTTTTTTTTCTATTTGAAATGCATCCACACTTTTCATGAATTTCATTTCAATTTCGATGCGGTACCAATGTTAGAATGTTCATTGTCCATACGATCTTTTGCTGCCAATTTTATTCAT
Organism: Mayetiola destructor; assembly: GCA_000149185.1. Classification (NCBI taxonomy): domain Eukaryota; kingdom Metazoa; phylum Arthropoda; class Insecta; order Diptera; family Cecidomyiidae; genus Mayetiola; species Mayetiola destructor. The sequence goes on from GL501519.1 coordinate 2,937,627, forward strand.
TGGAAGGATAAATGTGAACGACAAAAAAATATCCAGTAATGATTGATTTGGTTGAAAGCACTATTCAATTGAATTAAATTAAATTGATCTCAATTTTACTTGATTGGTTTCCTCTTGAACGGCTTCGAGAATTGATTTCGTAACTGAATCTTCTGCTTTTGAAATTGACTATAACAATTTTAAAACATCGCCATTGGATTGGATCCATTCAGTTTTCTAGATGTATTCAGAAAAATTCCGGACCATTATTCAGTTTATGTCAACCACCACAAGCGTTCAACGATTAACTGGTTTTGCAGTGTTCTGTTGTGCATCGAGTGAGCGCTGAAAAGGAGAAAAAAAAATGAAATTTTTGGTTTGCTGTGTGTGGATGGACTGGATAGTGGATAGATGATACGGCGTTGTCGATGCTAAATGATTGCCTTCATGCTATAAATTCACAACTGGAAACTGTAATATCAAAAAAAAAATTGTGGTGCGCAAGCGTTAATATCCACAATTTTCGGATTCGATGGAGAAATTGGATGGTCCTTATACATTTTTCTGATTACATTACATTATTATCGGCGAGTTCATTCATAATTATTAAGAACAAAAATGTAAAAGAACAATATATTTTCCATGTTGCATGCAACAACTGTACTGGTTTAAAATAACGTCTATATTAACGGTTTTTGGGGTGTTTCATATTTTAAGCGGTTTGCTTCCCTTAATAGCATGCTCATAAGAACAGACATCCATTCTCAGGCTCATCTGAATTCGATATTTTAATGATTAAATTCCCAATTTCGTTTGATATTTCAAAAAAATAAAAAAAATAATATAAAATACACTAAGAAATATCCATTGATCATGTCCATTTGAACGTATTGTTACAAAAACAGCACTGCAATCCTTGCTTTTCTAATTTTATTAATGTATCGATCTTTCGACTGTTATAAAAAATTGAAATGCACTTCGTTAAAATGAGCTGCTTAAAATGTGGAGAAATAAATGGTGTATGGACGATTGTTGCTGTATTCAGCAATCACAAAATTAATACAAAATAGTACTTCAGATTCGATTATCACAAATTGTGCATTCCATTCGGAATGGTAGGCGACGGCATGCATGAAATCAAATGATATACATATTGATACAATGAATTATATTTTCAGTGGATTTCAATCATCAATTATCAAAATCAAAATCAAAATCAAACTGAAAAATCATATTTATGTGTTTGCATTCGTTTCAGATTGTAATTCACCTTCTGTAATTTTAAAAATTGGCCAAGCCTGAATGGAAGTACGGTGCATTTCAAACTCGGGATAAATCATTTCAATGAAGACAAAGAGGACAAACAAGTAGTGAAGATGGAGATCTATTTTAAGTGAAAAGTTAATGTTGCATGGCGAATGGCAAACGGTGAAACACAAATTCTCTTCGAATAGAACACAAATATCAGCATGAACAAGAGAATTCATTTCACTTAATAATTCAACGATTTGAAATGCAAAAGTGAAAAGAACTGACTCCTGACAGGTGACTAAAAAATCTCATAGTCGTTAGTCAATAAATCGGTATATTGTGTGTGTGTGTGTGTGTGTGTGTGTGTGTGTGTGTGTGTGTGTGTGTTATTATTAT
>GL501519.1:2949780-2987418 GCA_000149185.1 Mayetiola destructor
GAGAGAGAGAGAGAGCGCAAACAACAAATAACATAAATAATTCATTTGCAAATCGCTAATTTGCAAACGAAATAAAAATTCCATAACAAATGGTTTTCTATTCTTTTGATCACACGCTCTATATGCAAAACGATCTAAAAATGCTGAATGGAATATAATTCGCATGTTCGAAATTAAATTATTGTAGAACAAGCCGTTGAGTAGCTTTAATGCGGTAAAATGCGCGTTTGAATTTTCTTTCAAAACAGAATGAAAACAAATTCATTTGAAGGCTTAGAAAATACATACACCTAACTGTCGAACGACAGCAACGAAAAATGTCTAAATCACCAACCAAATGAATTCAAATATCAAAAAATCGTGTTTTCGGTCGGATAAATCCGATAAATCATTGTCTATAAACGTTCTGTTGATGAATCGAGGATGTGACAAAATTGAATTTGTTGCGATTCTCATTGCTTAATTATATTGCTTAATGCTTAACTGTCAGAAGTCGGTAAAATATACATAATTAGCTATTAGCTATGCTTCATTTTAAAACGAATGAAGTATGAACGATTTTAAATTGATTACATTCTGAATATTTTCTTGCAGCATCTTTGATCTTAACGCCATATTTTAGCGAATCTTTTATTATTGTTTCATTTGCATCATCATTTGGAAAATCGTTCGAAAAATATCGAATTTAAATGGTTTTACTTCGCATCATTTAATTTTTGATCTCATTCCAAATATAATGAGGTATTTATCGTTGATCTCATGAATAAAACATGATGAATTTTTCCATGGAAAAAACCAAAAAAATCGAACATCTAAATAGTAATTCAGTAGCAATAGTGCAATCGAATCCAATTTGAATTATGAATATTTGTTTGATCGCCAGTTTATCATCGATTTGTTATTTGTGAACGCTTGAGATTAACAGTGTGATGGTTTATTCAAAATTAATTTTTTTGAAAATGATATCTCTAAAAAATTATATACTGATGGGTGATGGCTGATGGCCGATGGGAACATATTCATAAACCACATTTGATTAATTTCAAAATGGAATTACACGAATTATCGTGTACTTTTTTATCAATTTATTAGCAGCACCAAATCGGCACAAAGTGGCATACTACAAGTGATTATGATAATCGAAATATGCTTGACTCTTCTTTACCACTCGCTTTCTCTCATTCAAAATATCATTTATCGTCTGGTATGGAGTATGGAAGCGTAAGCCGAAATGCCGAATTCGAAATCGAAACCAAACAAAAATTCGAAAATAAAACACTGCACAGTAGATTTGCATCGAATATTTTTCTTGTTGTTATTATAGCAAATGCAAATAATTGACGATCATCAATTGCTCAATCGATTGATGTTATTCACGTTCCACTTGGTAACGTTTGCCGATTCAATCAAAAACCAAATACAAAATTGAAATTGCACGTTCTTATGAAATTTGTTGGAAATAAAATTATAAACGCCGATGACTTTTATTTCTTCTTCTCTCTCTCTCTCTCGCTCTCTCTCTCTCTCTGCTTTTTTTGGACAAAAAAGGCGCTTGATTAAAACCGACATTTTTATTATATGTTATGATGATTATGTGCGCCGAGCTGAGAGTGCAATTTGATCACTGTTTAAATACAGGCTGCCACAATAAACATTATACAATAACCGGCTAAGCATTAAGCATGAATGCATGCTCAAAAAATGAACTTAAAGAATAATCCTAATAAAGCCAGGCAGATTATTTTGAAGTGCAGCGCTAACTGAAACCAATTAATTCAATTTATAAATTGTTCCAAAAAACACATTCTGACTTTTTTTCACAGTATTAAGTATCAACGTTGTCTCTCATTCATTCATCATATAAAGCACATTTCAATCGTAATGTGACACAAATCATCGAAACTTCATTGAATTCTCATAATAACGGTGAATTACATAAAACATTTTCAATGTCAGAGACAACCTGCTGATCATTGAAACGAATTTCATTTTTTTTTATGTCTCCCTTTGTTTTCCATATGATGCAAGCCATTGTGAAAGTATTGAATTCAGCTCGATGAATTCATTCAATGAATCATTCATTCAATTGAAGAAAGGAGAAAAAAAACTAGATTCGTCACTCCTATCCGGGATTCCAAGATGGTATTCACATTGAAATTTAATTTAAAATTGGCATTAGGTGTGTAGGCTTCTCAATAAAATATATGAAAATAAAATTGCGATTGCGATTCCATCAATTGTGATGCCTACACAAATCTAAATGTTCTAATATATGTCGAAAATTTAGTTCGAAGAGCTCTAAAACTGATCCCGCATCACAAGATAATGCCGATAATTATTATTTGGCTTCCAAAACCAGTTATATGTTTATAAATGGGTTTTTTTTTTAAAGAGAAATGTAGCTGCAACTCCTTCGGTATCGATATTTGAATATTACGAATTCGAATGTAAGCATATAGTTTTGTTGTGGTTGGTAATGATTTACATTTTGGTGAATGTTAGACATATTTTTTCAAACGATCGGCCGTTGCCATCGACCATGATCACTAAAAACTAATTTAATATAAGCCAAATTAGTATTTTCTTCAATTCGAATAGATCGGTTGATTCGTCAACAAGAAAACAGTAAAATTATCATGAGATATTATATAAATATGGTGCCAAGTGATTGGGCTTGATTGCCTGAATAGCACAGCTAAAATTTTTGTTTGTATGTATTTATATACAATGTGTGCAGTTTTTTTTGTGCTTTGACTCTTTCTCTCAGACGAATTCGAATTGAATTGACCCGTTTTTGGAGTTTCTTTTTTCCTATGCGCCATTATTTTTTTTTTTTGCAAAATGGCTAATCGGTGATGTTGTAATGGAGTTAAGTACGAAATCGGCATTAGTCTAGTTATGTTGATTGAGCTTTCTTCTCACTTTTGAACTGTGTAAGCGTGAATCGATTTATTTTTGTGTTAACGCTCAATAAATTTATTAAATATTCTGCTAATAGCGTGATAATTGCATTGTACTTTATATTTATATCGAATATGTGAGTCCTTCACTTTTATCGTTGTTCAACAATCAATCAAATGGGCCAACAGAATTTTAGCTTGTCGACCAACAAATAAAACTCAATATGATATAAATGTAAAAACGGGTTAGTAGCTGAAATGAATTCAACTCTTCCGATTCAAAGGCAAACGACATATATATATGCAACACAAATATGAATTAATTAACATAAACCAATGTTTTGCAAATGAATTGACAAACAATTGGATACTAGCATCAATTTCACACCTCAAAAAATTAATTCACACTGATTTGATTTTATTTGAATTCAATACAATAATAGAGCCGGATCCATTAGAATATCTGAATACAAAAACAACAGCAAAACCTGAATTTCATTTTATTCATTTTTCATTGTTTGTGTGCATTTAAATTTGTATATATTTTAAAGACTATTGAAATTAGCATTTAGAACATGGGTCACATATGTGGCATGGGAACTGAAAGTGATGCGAACCATGTATACCATCTTATCGTATAATCCTGAATATTGCGTCATAGTTAGCATATCAATTTGATAGTCGATTGGCAAATAAAATAATGAAAGAAACATAATCGCTTCGAATTCATTTTCTAGCCGTGCTATCTAAAGGCGGAAGTAAAAACTAAAGACAACAAAAAAAAGTTTATTGACTGATCGACCTTTGATTTAAGATTCCTGTTTTAATTCGAAATGAATTCGTAATTCATTTAAAACGTACAACATTCATACATTTGTTAATTTGTTAAAGAAACCAAGACGATGTCAATCCAATCTCAAAGGATTTCATTACTTTCAACTTTCATTTGTCAGTGGACAGTAGAAATGAATAACAGGATAAAAATAGAAATAGAATTATTCAGCCTATAAATCGATTGTTTTTAAACGTTTTGCTGTTTTCTTTTTTAATATTGTTGATCATATATGGTAAAAACGATCGTAAATATCATTAAATACAACGACAATATCCCCTGATTATCCATTCTCGTTTTCGCCCACTGGCGAGAATATGGATTGACAAGAAGTTACACAATTATTTTTAACATCATTTCCATAAATGATTTTTTCCTTCTTTTTTCTTTTCTTTGCGGTTTCAATATAATAATATTCTCGCTCACTCAGATGAGGTAACGTTTATTCATCATCAGTTGGTAACAAAAACGTTGGATTATTATATTATTTGAATCGTTGATGCAGCTCGGAATCAACTTTGAATTCTTGACCAAACTTGCCATCTGTTGCTTCGCTAATTTATTGTTATCATTTCACCGGCATGTGTATGGTGTATAATGTATGGCATTTAATGTTGGAAAAGAAAATCTATGGCAAATCACAATTCAGATGCCGAATACTCAAATGATAATATTTAACGGCCACCTGGGCTCATTTAAAAACGGACATTGATAGCGTTTCATTTTTTTTTTCTTCAGTTTTCGAATGAATAGGATCACACGTGTGATTTAATTGGAATGATTCAATTGATCGTCGGCCATTTGGTTTTTTCCAATCTCATTATATTGTATTATGACATCATGATGAAAATAATCGAGCGAAGAAAAATAAAAATAAATACGCATGATTTTAAGGTCAAATAAAAATCGTTTTTCGAGCCAAAAAGAAAGAAAAGCAAAAAAGACGCACAAATTCAATTCTTTGATTGAAATTCAACTGTTTCATGAAAATGCTTGTCGTTTGTTTACAGTTTATGGCTATGGCTATGGCTGTACGTCATAAGGCGATGAAGATTAAGTGCGAATAAATGGAAATGGCCTAGACCTTGAGCATCGCATAATTTGATATTAGCTTTTCGATTTTGGAATCGATAATGGGCAAAAAAAAAAAAAAATAAAAAATTAATCAAATTTAACATATTCTCAATCCTCATCATTTGAAGATAATTAATTTCTTTGTTTTGGACCGATACATTGTCTATTCAAACGAATTCACGCTTTTATCCGCCCATTTAATTTATTCACCAAATTTGGCTAATATATGTAACCCAAAGAAATAAATCGTTTCGTTAGGCGTGAAATGAACATTTTGAAACTGTGCAAAAAAACGTTATGGGCTATGGATAATTAACGTTAATCTCAACTGGAATTTATTTTGCAAAAATTCTTTATAAATTTATTGATGACATCGACATCAGAAATGGTTAAAGTGACCGTTTTTATTGTGATCCGACTGTTTGTTAAAAGCATTTATTGCGAACTTAAGTTTAAATCGAATTCTGTTAAGCGGATATTAACATCCGGGTACAGACGGTACGTGGTATACGGTACACATATCTGAAGGACACATGACGAATCAGTTTAAGAATGTAATTGATAAATGCGTCAATAGGCTGGGATATTTTTCAGCCAATTTTAATTATAGGTCATCAAAAATACAATTATTATATTCCTTTCTGGCCATATATTCGTTTGATGTGATACACTTTCGATTGAAAAAATATTATGCAAATCTAGACTTACCGGTCCACGTGAGGCAGCTGGGCTATTTTGTGCAATTTTTCCATTTTGGCATTGATATTGTGGCACACAGACGGATGGTTGAGCGCATGGGACTGCTTGTGGTTGAGGGCGGGTTGGTGCTGGAGGTGGAATGTATGAGTTACCTGTATGACGGAAGATCAAGATGATTTAATGTATTACGATAGTTAAAAAAAGTTTTTACCGAAAATTAACTGACTTAATTTTTGGATTCCAAAATGAAACTTACGTGAGGTTGTTGGTGATGGCTGTCGTTGAACTGGACGTGGTGCTGGCTGAGTTGGGCGTGGTGCTGGCTGAGTTGGCCGTGGTGCTGGTGGAGTTGGACGAGGTGCGGGTGTTGGCTGGCGGACTGCACAGCAGACTTCACTTTCTGGATTACATTGCTGCAAATAATGAGAATAAAAAATTTATTGATCGATAATAATCGGGGCGAGCTTATGTATGAATTGCATTCAAATCATGGGACAAGAGGGGAAAACTCATCAACCACACAAAGCTAAACGGGTTTTTTTTTTGGTGATGAATTAAAATGTAGAAGAATCAGATCAGCGCTATTAATTTTTTTTAAAGAAAATCCAAACGATTGATATCATACAACGTTTTAAATGTTTATCATTGGAATTTTAGCAATTTGAATAATAATTAATAAAATATTATGCATGTTTCTTTTTGATTTTCTTTATCTTTTTTGAACAAAACAGCATCGCCTTCAACGTGTCGTACATATTTCAAAAATTTACAACTTTTCACTTAATTTAAACGCATTCAACACACTCCATGCTCCATGCTTCATTGCAATTCATTATGATTCAAAAAATGTATTGTGTATTGTTCAATTCATGAAAGAGCAATCGTTTATTCGCGCTCTTGCACCCTCGGCCGTCTGCATTTGGTTACCACTTTGATAGCAGCACATAAAATTTATATCCCATTTAAATTTTTGCGTTTTGATGCAGGTAAACGAACGAATCGTACATAAACACATGCTATAGCAAAACCATTTTATGCTAATAATTAAACTAATTGGGAAATTTTTATAATTTTTACTTGACCCAGAAATAATAATGGAAAATGAATAAAGAGAAGCAGTAAAAAAAGAAGAGAGAAAAAAAAAGTATTGAGAATTCTTTTGTTTTTGGTTGCATGGTTATGCAATTTTATGTCTACCATTTGGCCATTGGTGCGAACGAGAGATCAAAATAAATATTTAAAATATTTATTATATGTGTATGAATAAAAGGGCATGTTAGAATCCATAAACGGCAAACCTAAGCTCAAGTTAGAAATATAAAAAGAGAAAAACCATAGAAAACCGGTGGCATTATTGCACTTGAGTCGGAAATTGTGAACTGTAAACGAATATGTTGAACATAAAAATGCAAACGGCAATGAGACAGAAAAACAAAAGAGAATTATTGTACGCCAAATCGGAAGATAGACCGCATGCCAAATTTCATGTGCATGATAAATGGATGAATAATACACAAATCAAAACAACAACAAAAAAAAAAAAGAAATATTTTTTTTAATTGAATTTTTAAATATTTTTTCGCACCGCACATTTATGTATGCGATGGAGTTCACTCAATTCCATTTCGAATCATTGAAAATTGAAAATTTGAAAATGGTTATGAAATGCCGATGCATTTTTTCATCTCCAGTAAAAATTTCATACAGAATTGATTTTTATGTTGAGGCTTCTGAAATTACAATGCAAAGACATTGCTACATCGCTTCACAAGGCAAATTAAAAAAAAAAAATAAATAAATAAATAAAGAGCGTCATTAACATTTCTTTTGTCCTTGGCGGTTGTAATATTAAATCGAAAAAGAATTTCTTCAAGATCATCGAAGAAAACCGAAAAACAATATTCCCAAAGCATAAAAATTCAAGCGGGATCATATGCGTTATACATGTGCTAACTAACCCAAAGCACTCAATGAGATATACAAAATATCACAATAAAACTAAAATCAAAAATAAAGAAACATAAAAGGAGAAGCGAAAAATCCTTTAACAGCCGCATCTTACAATCCACTGAATACGACAATGAGCCATATTTAATGATAACTTTTATCGATTTAATATGATGGTTCAATGCAGTATGCGTGTGTAGTGTATACGTCATGGACCGATTTGTCCTTATTCCATAAAAATCCAATTTCAGCTAAAAATTGTATACATACTACATACTACACACATACAACGTACAGTATAATACACCTTCGAATATCGATTATTTAATAAGTTTTGTCTCTTTTTTTGCGGCGTGTCTGCTTGGGCTCCGTTAAATTTATGTTACTTTGGAAGCAACGAACGAAAACAAACCCGTTTTCTCACGATGAAAAATTCTCTGCGGTTTATTAAAACTGGGCGCTCGAGAAAGATGAACAATAAAAGCAACAATGTGTAAGTTACAATCATGAATCACCAATGAAATAATCGAGCACAGCACAGTACAGCACAGCACAACGCAACAAAGCATTACAAAGATGAAATAAAACAACGATTTACAGTTCACATACACCAAATTCACAATGTCACATTCAATCCGTTAAAGAATCGATCGGATGACAATAACAACAATGTAAATTTGTTTCAATGGATCGTCCGCAGTGTTGAGTCTTCAATAGATCTCACGGAATGCACAGCGAATATTTTGGTATACGTTATCGTACTATAGACGATATTATTATGGTGACGTTGGTCAGATTATGCGTCTCATAAAATGTTTATTAACGAAACAATCTGTGAATGTCATACATTTTATGTAAATTGATATCGAAATCGAAACTGAACAAAAATTTAATTAATTATACATACATACTAGAATGAATACATGAATAAATAGAGAATTGGCCGGTTTGCTGTGATTTGAAGCGATTTACATTTGAAATTCGAAATTTGAAAGTAAAAATGTTGTTTATTTTGATTTAATTAGGAGTGCATTCGATTATTATTATTATTATTCTCATTTTGTATGTGATTCATCTGATTATATGAATGTCAATATTGTAGTCCAAGTCCATTTATACATATTGTATACCTCTTTATACTCAGCCAAAAAGCTTATAAGAAATGGCGGATATTCGTAATTGTAAGCATCGATCATAGAGTTCTTTTAATGCTTTGGCCAAATTCCATTTGTTGGAAATTTTCCGTGCATAATTGCACTTGCTATTAATTGAAATGAATGCTGGCTGCGGCCAACGATGTCTTTGGTATTCGGTGCGATAGGAAATGTGGTTTTTGCTTCAAATTGTATGTTCTTCATATAATTTTGTTTTTATTTATTTTTTTTTTTTATTTCTACCATTTTACCCAATCGAAATCATCGAATTGGGCAACTTCAAATATTGTTTACTAATTGTGAAGTATGTAATTGAAACGATTTATTTAGACAGTTGCTGTGGATGCGATAGAGAATTTAAAAAAATAAAAAAAAAAAAAACAAAAAAGAGGCAAAAATAGCTGAAACTGACCAAAATGTATAGAAATGGTATGGTAAATAGCCAAACATTGCTGCAATTCGAACCCGAAAACAGAAAACAGATTGTACCGAAGTTTCAGTTTCGAATCGTTAAACATTTAATGGAATTCAAGTTGTAAATTATCGCATTACATGAAACTGAACAGTTTCTTTTTCCATCTCATTTTGAAATTCTCGTTTTTCGTTGGTATCGTTTTACAGTTTTGTTATTACATTACATTATTATCGGCGAATTCATTTACATTATTATCGGCGAATTCATTCATAATTATTAACAACAAAAATGTACTTAATATATATCTTGTCCACAAATATGAAAACCATAACCAAAGCATCGTCTGGACGAATCAATAAGCGCAAGGAAAAAATCTAATTGAGAAATATATATTTTATAAATTGTAATAGAAAAATAAAATATATGCACGCGATCGCGTAACAAACACACTTTGTTGATATGTCGACAATGTATGAAATGCATATGCTGTTCGAAAGTTCACATATTCTCTGATTGAATGGCATTCCGATTATTTCTCATCATTCAGAATTTAAATTCAATGAAATATATCAAATCAAATCCATTTACAATCGGTACAGTTACAATGGAGAAGAAGCTAAATGAAATAAAAATAAATAATCAACGCATTTTTGTTTCCACCATATTGACATTGTGACGTGTGTGTGTGTTTGTGTGTGTCGTGCTACATATATGAATCCAATCCATCATCGATTTTGTTGTAAAAACTTTGTGTGAATTTGTGACAATGATGATTGTCTTTGGTTTCATTTTACGTGCTGTTCATTTTTGCTGATGTTTATTCTTTTTATCTTTTTTTTTAGCCAATACGGGGCTCTAACATGTATCATTAACCACGACTCAGGTGTTCGATTTCGATGGCATATTCACACAACGATCAATAAATAATAATAATGAACAAATAAAAAGAATCTCTCATGCAAATGCGGATTGTGGAAATTTTCAATTTCAAAAACTTCATGAACTCTTAACGTGCAAATTCTTCTCATTAATTGACAGCACACAAATTAAGTTGGCACATAAATCGATTCATTTAACTATACAGTTTCATCTCATCTTGGATATTTTTTGTCATCGGATACAATGATCAATTGATCACAGTATTCGGATCAGTTCGGGGTGAACAATTTATTTTAATTACAATTATTCAATCATAAAACAAACGCAATGACCAACATTATGGCTTTGGTATTCGTCCTTAAAACGTTTTTTTTTATGAACACATAAAGTATTTGGTCTCCATCAGTCAGACCTATTTAATACTGTATTTGTTGATCTAACCCATGGCATGTCACTATATATGTATAAATACGTATATATAACTTTTTTCAAGAATTAAACAAATTCTGTACAGTATACAATATGAATAATAAATATGAATGCAAATTGTATGTGTATATTAATTGAAGATGTGTCGGTGTGTCAATTGTATATATTCTCAATGAATCCAAATTTTGAAATTTTGCTAAAACTATGCATCACGTAGCGTTTCTCGTATTCGTGAATGCCTATGTCACTTTGTTTTGCCTTTTTATGTCTCGTTATTAGAATTATGTATTGAATAAAATTGAAAACAAAAACCATACGTGTGCAACAATGCACAAATAAGTCATTTGAAAAATGGAACTACACAAACTACAGCGAATGATCAAATTATTTTCATAGAAATCGCGTATCATCCAATGAGCCGAATGATTTGTGTACGACATTCTCATCGCGATGCGGTTATTTTCATTTTCAATGACATGTTACCGTTTTTTTTTCGCCCATTACAAATATGCGCTATGGATTTTGCATGCTAAGCTTCTGTTCGATCCCTCTTATTATTATTATTATTACTGAAGTCAGTTTCATCTTTCATGTACAGATACATAATATATGTATTCTGAATTTTGTATGCTATTTAACATAGATTTATTCGAAACCAATCGAAATGAGTTTAAATTGAAATGACGTAGTCAATCTGATCACAATCATTTTTACCTCTGATCTATCACGCAATTTTATCAAAATAAATGCAAATAGTATCAGAAACACGAAACTTATGCATCAGTATGTAGCTGTTATGGTCTCCGCTACTATACACGATAAAAATATGAATAACATGAAAGCGCATAATAGTTTTTGGTTTTCCTCCAGCAATGAATTAAACTTTACGATCTTAAGTTGTAACTTCATTGGATTTTTTTTTCCAATGCACTGTGTAAACAATGTCACATTTTTCTAGCCAACAAAAAGTTAGAACTTGTTTGAAAAAGAAAAAAAAAAGAAAAAAAATATGAAATCACGTCAATCGTTAACTGGCTGTTGGCAACCTTACACTTTACGGTTTCAAAACTGTTTTTACAAGTGAATTTCATTCATTAATCCGTTGAGTTTTGTATATGTGCTTTGTTTTCCTCTCTCCATAGTTCTAATATTGAAAACTTATTGTTCAATAGCTGAAGAAATCGTTTTTTTATGGTCACAGCATTCATTGTACGGTGGCATGCTTTTATGTGTTGTATAATTAAATGGATTGTATCAAACAGTGAACGAATAGTTTCACTTAAAGAATATTCAAATATACCGCGTGGACGCGATAATATTGTCATTAGTATGAATATTGTCTATGTGTGCATTAATGCTCACTGTTGATTTCATTTGATTCGGTGGGAATTGTTGAGTATAAGCATAATTTCAATTGCGTACACAAACAATCGAGGCACACAATATCGAATCTAAGTAAAATGAATCTGTTTTACAATCAAAATGAACATACAAAAAAAAAAAACAAAAAAACAAAATCCACGTGAATTTATTTGCGGCAGTGTGTACGGAAAAGATTAACAACCTTGAGTGGATATACTAGAGAGGAAAAATAGTTAAACAGATTGCGAACACAACAATGGAGGCAACAAATTAACAAACAATCTGGATAAACTAATAAAAATGTTCGCATTTGTTTAAATTTTTTCGTTACTTTTTGGGAATTTTATGCGCTATGTGCGATTGAACGCGTCATCAATGCTTTTTTTGTGTGTGTCTATTATGAATTGGACAAAGAGCAACAAAAAGAGTCAAGATCATTTTTAATTTTTCTTACCTGACTGGTTGGTCCACGGACTTGATTAGCATCAATGGCACCATTGTTACATTGATATTTTGGAACACATACACGTCCATTGCCAACACATGGTACAGTTTGTGGTTGAGATGGTTGATTTGGTGGTAAGTAACCTGGAGCGCTGTACAGTTTAGCGCTGTTTCCGGCATTTCGATTCATATACGGATTTGATGCAAAATCGATTTGTTGGCTTGGTGGACCGGCGGCTACGGCCCGTTTGAATGGTGAACCTTTGATGTGATTAAAATACAATTCGCTTTAAGTATTTTTTATTGTTGCATTGAAAATTATTTTGTTTAATTCAACCAAGACCTATTATATATTTTATATATACGAATATCGAATATGTAAAAATAAATGAATATTTTACCTTTGCTCATCCACCAGAATGGTGTACCCGGAGAAGCATCACCATCATATAATTTGCTATTTAAAAGAACAGCATTGAAGGAATTTTCGGCACAGTGAACGGTTCCAATGACTACTAGGAGCCCAGCGAGTGCATATATCATCTGCATGCTGTAAACAATAATAATGATAATTGAACTATTATTATTCTTGTTATTATTGCCGTGACAATGAAATTAATCGAAAATGTCTCGAAACAATTTTGTATTTATACGATTCGATCTAATTTTAAAAAAATATCCCTTAATAAAATCGTAATTATTTCAAGTCTTGGCCACAATCAATCGTCAGCGTTTATATTATAAATTATACACGTGAGATGCATATCAAATTTATCACATCTTCATTTCGAGAAAAATTGAGCAATGACAAATCGATTACTCAATGGTTAACCTGAATGGCCTGAATGGCAATCGACAATTTATACATATCTCCGTAGGATAGAAGGAATGCACTGTATTTACGAACTAGTAATTACGTAAAGAGAGAAGCTAAGTTGAAACAGAATAATGAAAAAAAAAAGATGAAAAGAAAAAAAAAGCATTTACTCCGAAAACAAGAATAATGAATTAAAACAAATGTTGATGGAATTTAAATGATGTGCATTGACTGTCTGACACATGAGCCAACGGTTGTTGTTGTTGTTGTTGTTTTTTTCCTCCTTATTTTTCATTGGTATCATCAAAGCATATCTTCATTTTGTTGTGGTGCATAAATTTCATGCACAGTCGGACGTTAAGACGTTTGATATATGCTTACCAATGCATTGATCAGCTTAAATGAAGAATGGAGGATTTTGGCAAAACGTCTTGGTCTTATATTGAAATTTTCACAAAATTATCCATGAGGAAAAATTAAAAAAAGACAAAGAGAACAATCAGAATTCGATAGTAACGAATTCAGAGATTTGCACCACGTTTATAAACTTCATAAAATTATCAACAACTTGATGGCAGGTCCCAGGCTATACCGACATCCGGAATTTCAGATTGATTGGACAATAAATAACAAATTGATTGTCATTTTTGATTGGTAAAAAAACACCAAATATAACAATACACCAATGGTACATTAAAAGCTTTCGATTGACAACTAATCGAGGAGAATATTAAACGGAATGGCAAATACATAGTATTTAATTATCGATTACATTGGCGACTGTGTGCCCAATGTAAAATTTTCTCATTCTCAAAGTTTTTATTGGCATTTTACAAATGTTTTCATTCATGTTTAATTTGAACTGAATGCATCACTTGCGTATTGATAATTTTGGAACATTTTTTCTGTATCGAAGCATAAGCCTGGAAAAATTGAATTGACATATAAAACATCAAAAATAATCAGAACTGAATGAATGTATTTGGTTAATCTACTTTTTGAAATGAAATTGAATGAAACAATAGATCCGAGTCGAAAGATATTATTTTTGACTATACGCGTAACGAATGTTCGATCAATCAATTATTTTCATTGGCATCATCTCTGTGAGGTGTTAGCATCGAAAACTGAAGAAAAACTAATTTTTGTTGAATGAATACAAATTATTCGATGCAAAATGGCGAAAAGGTGAAAAGAACCACAATACAATGTAAAAAATATAAACAAACTTAAACCGGTGTTCGGTATTCATGGATATTTCACCTTGTAATGGCCTACTAAATATTACAGCATAAAACGCCATTGTAACAATAACAGTGACTTAATGCTCAAAATTGGAATGAAAGCGTGCAATGCCACAATATAAGTGGAAAGATCGAAGCACAAACACATACACATAAGCGAGATCAAGAGGGAAGAAGAAGAACCAATAAATCATTGGCATCAAATAATTAAATAAAACAAAACAAATCTGAAACTGAAACATAACCGAACTGCTGCATACGGCAAAAATAGCATGTGAAACGATACAGAGATCGAAAAACTTCTTTTCGTTGTTAATTGTGAACATTAGCATTTGTGGATATGCTTTACGATCTCATTACATCTGGGCTACACGAAACGACGAAAAATATTGTTTTGTGCCAATTGATGTTTTCGAGAACTAATCATTTAAAAGAGTTGATCGGTGGATTGCTGATGAGAACCTTGTACAAAAATGGGTAATTGTTGGAGATGATATGTGGATATGTGGCTTTACCCATTTGCTTATTGATTTTATTTAATTTACTTCTTTTTCAATCTGCTGAACATTTCATTTACAAAAGGATTAACTTAAAAACCGCTGACAACAAAATATTTGAATCGACGCACAAAATGCTCCCAAAATTTTCGATATTTTCATCTTTGATTTTTTTTATTTTATTTTTTTTTTTTTTTAAAAATAAATGTTTGCATTTTTCATTGATATCAATCAATTTGTATAACCAAATACCGAAATATTTGATGGTTCTTACTTTAAATGAAGCTCGAAGAATCTATCTATCGGCTGGTAGGTAATCCAATTGTGTGTAATTTTCTAATTAAAAGAAATCTTCACTAAAATTCACCAAAGCGCACTTTCGTGAAATTTAACCAATCACCGAAAAATAAATAAATTAATTTTGGAAAATAATAATAATTTAAACACAGAAAAATAAATTATTAACAGATAACAGCACGAGAAGTTAACAAAATGGTCCGTAAACCGTCTTCACACTTCGAATGATCACCTTAGTATGAGAGTGAATAGCAAATTACAGCATTTATATAGTCGATTAAAATCATACAGTGGCTGAGCGGCGTGTGGTTTTTTTTTTCGCTTCTCTCCTTATTCGTTTGCTGTGTGTATATCTTTTGGTTCGTGAAGTGGTTGGTGTATTGTTTGTACACGGAGGATTTATTTTGGTCTTTATTTTGTTGTACAGTCTTTTACTGCGCATGTTGGATGCTTGAGGTTTATGTATTTTGCTATCTCTATTCCACGGTATCGAATGTACATTAAATATGTATATATCTTTGAAAACAATGCAAATCCATATGATACAACTACTTGATTACGCTTATACGTGTGTATTATCCCGATCGGAAGCATATTTGATTTTTGTTATAGACATTGGTAGGAGTTATTGTATAGACTAAAATGACAATGATGACAACAACACCAACAAAACGTCATCAAGCAATATTTTAATTATTATTTTAATATATGGAAAATGGAAAACTTAATGATAGGCAGCAAAAAAAAAAAAAAAAATGGTCATCTGAATAAATTCCATGGCAGATTTGAACCATTAAACATATCTTTAGGTGATCAATTTCGATATTACATGATAAAAAAAAAAAATTAATTTTATCTCTTTTTACATATTTACATCGATTCGGGGCATCATTTGCATATTTTCGAACGAAATTTGCTCATCACCTATGAATAAAATTAGATTATAATTTCTTATTATCATGTTTTTTCGTTGCATTTTCAATTTTCAATCGATATAACTTAATCTCCAGCAACCCATTCATTTTTTGTCACAAATCTTTGCATCTTTTCATTTTGATCATAACAATTTTATACACGATCAAACCATCGGGTCAAAGGGTGTTATTTTAATAAAACATTTGCGAATGCATTACAGAAATTTCAAATGATGATAACTGTTCGATTCTGAAGAAAATGCATAACAATTTTTCGTTTTAATATTGACAAAATCGAAAAAATTGTCTAATTCTAAATGATAGCTTATGATTGAAATGAGCTTAACATTTGCCATTTGAATATATTCCACTGTTGCCGGAGCAATAAAATTAAGAACAAGAATAATGGCAACGAAAAAAATCGTGATCTGATTCATAGGCACGAATGAAAAAGATATGAGTTTATAATGATCACACGAGATGAAGTGACAATTGACAATCGATATGGCAATGATAAGATTTCAAGTGGAAGAATGATAAATAAGGAATATGAGAGCAAAACGAAAAATAAATTCGCATTTCAACGTGATTTCTTTCTTTTTTTTCGAAGTTATGAGAACTGAGTGAGTGAGAATCATAAACATAATAATCATGAAATGGCGATCATCAAGCGTCATCATTAATATTTTTTACACTGAAAATGAATGACTTAGTTTGGTAGTTTTAGCAAAGGCTGAGATTTGTTCGCATGCCACATTTGCTGATCAAATCGATTGACAGGCGAACGAGCACTGTGCGACGATAAAGTAAAAAACAAAAAATAAGATGTTTTAAATCACCTTCCAGGATGCTAATTTGTTGAGTTTTTTTTTTTAAAGGAATTTATGATTTGTTATCCTTATTCGGAATCTTTATCCCGTTTGTATTTCATTATTATGGTGAATAATTCTAGCTACGATTATTATTATGATTATTATTATTATGATTATTATATTTATTTGTTATACGCATTACATCAGTCATTGTGACGAATTATGTAGAGTGTTGAGTATGGTAACCATTCTTTCGTACGTAATCGAGATTACGTTATATGGTAGGTTTATGCATAAATTAAGGCAAATATGCTGTGTGTGTTTTTTTTTTTAAATATTTGATTCGATATTCGGTATTCAAAGTGAAAGACAAAATGTTCGATACCCATCTAATCTGTATGAAAACTGGCTTCTTTGGTATATTGACGCATTTTGACCGTGATGAGGCGTCTAAAACAAGAAGCATATTCCATCACACAGTCCAACACACATAGTTTTGTGATTTTTTTCCCTTGTTGTTGTCAAATGAAATCATGATTTAAGATGAGAAGAAATAAAATTGGTTTGTGTAAATTTGTCCATTCAAAATGGCCAAAAATCAATTAATTCAAATATTCATAGGAATTTTTCTTCATCTACATATTTCTTTTTCTTTTTATTTTTCTTTTCCATTTTGTTATGTGCATATCATCACAGATTGATTATTGTATATTGTATGTATATGTATATAAATATAAATATAAATATATATGTATAATATAAATATATATAAGATATGACGTCATTACTTTGTCCACGCATTTAATTGTCGCTACAGATAACTAACTAAAATCGTTCAATATTTTTAAATAGATGACACGAGCAATTAATGTGATTCAGGAACAATTCCAAATATTTTGAGCATAATTTTTATTACTTTGCCTGACCACTGACCATTACCACATTTAGCAATTTCAAAAACCATAACATTCTTACCACAATCGAATGATATATAAAATATTCGATTCGTGATTTTACCATAGTCAATTTGATCAAATTTTCCAATTTTGATCGTTGACTAACATTATGAAAAGAATTTTATTCGGGGCATCACCTGATTTTTTATTCATCAGAAAATTACTTGCAAATTTTCTAATGTGGCGAATATTTGTTGGATCCTCATACATTTGTTGTGGCACAGTTATAATATGTTTCCAGTTTTCAGAGTTCTCATCTTATCATCGCAAATTTCAAATTCTTTACCATTGAAAAGTCGATGCGCTGGCAAATACATCAACGATAAAACAGTTCGTTTCTAATAATGAACCATAATAATATGCAAAAAAAAAAAAGAAGATTTGAATAACGATTAAATGTGAATTTGAATAACGACAAAAAAATGTGCTTCATTAGATTTATATTTATTTTTATTTTTCTCTCTCAGCATGAGCAGATGGGTTGTTCATATCATAAATGCTTTTTCGAAATCCGCATAGCAAACTGGAATGATTTGAAAGAAAGGTTTTAACATTTAACTTTATTTTTCTAATTTTGATGGCTGCCATTAATTGAATATTTCGATGCTTAAGATGCTAATGACTTCTTTTGCAAAGAATATTCTTTTTGTTCTGTGATATTTTATGAAACCAAAGAAACGGTGAATATGGACATTCGAATCTATGATGTGCATGATGTGACATGATGACATTGAATATTTCGCAATATTTGAATGTTCATAATCGAATTTGATGGTTGAAATGTATGTGAAATGTGAACAAATTTACAATTAATAATTAAAATTTATGAATAAAAAAATCATCTGAATATAGTGAAAACTCATTACTTTTTGGAAAAATATTTTGATTGTATTCATGCTTTCAAAAAGGGGATATAAAATGTGGATATAATATATGTTATCAGTTAACAAACGTTGGTTCAGCGCATTAAGAGGAAAAATGAATATGAAATGAGATGACAACTGCTTCGTAACTAAAATCACGCATAAATAATATGAATGTAAAAAGTATGATATGATGATATGACATATCGTCAATTACTTTTTACTTTTTTTTTTTTTTTTTGCCTCTTCATTTGAATCAATTGGCTGTTCACTTGGAAGCTTTTACATGCTCTTTTTAACAAGTTGTGCGCTTGTATAGCTATCAACAATGGACATTGGGCACTGGGCAACGGGAAATGTTATAAACAGGTGATTTGTAGTTGATTTGATGATTTTCGCGCTATTACATATTCGATTATAATTATCGATTATGTGGAATTTTAAGTAGCCATGCTTTGTGGCAACAGTTTTCGGAATAATTCGGCTAAATTAATGCTATTGCTGAAATATTTGTCGGTGGTTGTGTGTTGTTAACATTAATATAATAATGAATATGTCGCGAGCTGCGTGCCGAAAGCCGCCATAAAATTATTATTACAAAAATCATAAAAATATCCATATAAATGAAAATTAATGCTGTTTGTTAATTCAAATAAAGCCCTTTATACGGTTTGTATGTACGTTGCCACGATACATAGTCCAGGGCTCAATATAATTGGCGGTTGCATACAACGTCAACTTCCGAATGCTGTCCGACCTCATTTTTCCGCAAAAACCTCATTTCCAATTCACAATCAATCTATTTTTGTTTCGAGCTCTGACTTCGATTCACAAAAAAATACCTATTTTATGCATCCAGTGGATCAAAATGAAAATGAAATTCTTCAATTCAACATAAATTAATCTATACAAGTGAAGAAAAAAAAAACACATTATGATTGAGTCGATGATAATCATCACAACATCAACGAACTACCATGTTATTTAATCCGAATCATACAGATTGTTTTCTTTCGTCTTCGTTCGAATAATTTTGAGTGAGTCAAGAAAAAAAAAATTTCTCGCGCGCTCAACTTATTGATCATCATCATCATCGTCATCATCTAATTCAACTTGTGCTGGATATCGACGATTACACATTGAAAATCGAAAGTGAATCTCAATATTACTGTTGTCTGAAATGATAGTTGACCCTCACTTTTAGGTGGGTAGTTTTCGTTACCATCTAACTATTTTCACGGTTATTAATCAATTAGTCAGCCGAATCAAATCAGGCATATTACACGCGTATAGTCTCCTCTTTTTAATTTTGTGTTTTTTCTTTCTGTCAATCATATCGATCGTTTTGATCATTTTGCATTGGTGCCGCCCGTTTGATTCATTCGATCTGACACTTCCATGAAAGGAAATTTCGAAACGGTTGTCACCAGTTCATTGCGAAGAGTGTGATTATTAAATAATAGTTCGGCAAAAATTCAAAATGATTAAAATCTTACTAAAAAACAATTCAAATTAATCGGCTTCTGGAAACGATTAGCTCGTGCGAAAATTCGTTAAATCAATGCATGTGAAAAGAGCTATTTAGTCAAAGTAAAGCGCATTTTTTTTTTTTTAATTTGTCAGTGTATACAATTTACGTTAGATCCAGAGTCGAATGCAAAACAAAGAGTCTAAGCTCAATGAAAAAAATTGATTTCTGTAGATTATATGATATCTGTGATGCTTTTGAAGATCGGTTGCTCAAATAAAGTGAACCATAATGCTTTCACTAACTAAAATGCAGGATGAACAACAATAAATTGTGGAATGGCTTGAATGATGGGGCAATCATTGATGAAACTCTGATACACCGTCTCTATGGATCAACTGGACTTTTGTGAAGTAGTCGCTTCGCATTTGTTTTGTTTTGTTATGTTTATGATTCTTCTCTTTCCCTGTTTTTCCACCCATTTGATATTTTTTCCAAATGGGGCTGAACAACAATTCGAAAAGAAGCACGCAAAGATAAAAAAAAAATGACTTCATGTCTATTATTCATAGTTCATATTCATTTGCAGCAACATCATCTGACATCATAAATATTTCATAGGTTCAAAACAAACCATATACATATACACACTTATTAATTATTCAATCAGAGTAACGCAGATAGACCAAATTCGGAAATTACCACGACAATGTATGAAGGGAAATGAATCGATTATTAAAAACATTATATGAGCCAATTCAATTTTGCTCATTTGGGATATCAAGTTAATAACCGAAAATTTGAAATGAGAAAACACCAACCAAATAATCGACAAAGAAAAATTCAAAGGGTGAACTGCGGAGCAATCATCTCTTAAGCCGAAAAATTCGGTAATAAAAACGTGCGCATGATCCATAAACATGACACAAAAAACAAGCATTTAACGAAAGAACATACCATATGTAATCGCTCTGATTTACATTTTTCTTTCTTCTATTTCTTTCTTTTTCCATAAATATGTATTTTTATACGATTGAAAGTTGTAAATCTTAAAAGATGCCATATGCAAACCATTGTCTGGTTGTTTGAGCGACTCACATGGTCCAATTGTAGTTACTAAATAAAAAAAAGAAAAGAAAACAAAATTGAAAATTGTGAAAACAATTCATCGTGTCAAAGATGAATGAAAATACTGAACAAACGATGCAACACAGACGATACAAAAACGAAATAAACAAAACAAAATAAAAACAGAAAAAATGACCAAAGAAGAAGTGAAAAAAAAAATAGCATTCACCAATGTTGATGACCACTTTACCTTAGAATGCTTGTGGGTGTTTTGATTGTTGTATAATAATACTGTCAAATATTTCCACACTCTGACTGTTTCGACTCCTATGAACTCGATAGAGTCAGATGTCTGACAAATTTAATATGTGAATAAAATAAGTAATAGTGAGAGAATAAACCATATAATAAATGATTCAGATATCAAAATTGATATTATCAATTCCGATAAATTTCAAAATCAATGAATTTTCATTATTTTAAATGGACGAAACCTGATTTTTTTTTCTAATGGGAAAAGCTCGTAAAATGTCTCTTAGTTTGAAAATAATAGCATATTGTTTTCCATACTTTGTCCAAACATATCCACAAAGCAAAAAAAAGAAGAAAAAAAAGAAAGTTAAATTGTGCCATGAAAGAGAAATATTTAAATGCATTGTTTGCAAATTATGCGAAACAATTTGTTCAGAATCCAAACAGAAGAATTACGATGTTAAAATTAATCAAACTGAATTCGAAAATATGCACCACAGGCCATACCAAACTTAAGACTGTTATCAAAAACTAGTCGCTTCCAGACGATCCGAATTAAAAAATATAATTAAAGTCCTAACGTCCATTAAACCTGGTGTTGAGCGCCATTTTGCATAGCTGGTTGCTTGCCCAATATCTACTTAAATCCAAAATTTCAGATCGAATCGCAAGACTAGAAGTTAGTTATAAAGTAATAAGAAAAAGAAAAAGGAAAAAAACCTACAAATATAGTAACGCATCTGTGGTGCATAAAAATAGTACGAAGAATGCAAGACAATTGTGTTAGTACACAACGGTACAGTACAAAAAACATAAAGCAATTTTAGAAATGCATGAGATTCTAAATTCCAAATATATCGTAAAAATTTCGATCATTTATTTGTGCATTTTATCGAATACTGATCGCTCCCATTGAGAAAAAACAATTAACATTCAGCAAGTCGATGACAAATTCGTACACTTGTTCAGCCGGAAAACAAAATTGAACACATCCGAATAAATAATATGAAATATGAAAAATTTGTGCATCGTGAAATCATGACGAAATGATATGAACATAATAAAATTCAGTTGAATGATAATTTCCAACTTGTCCCATTTATACTAGTTTATCAGATCGATGCATACTGATTACTGAATACCGAATACCCCAAACACTTTTTCTTTATAATTTTTTCACAATAAATTACCAATTTCCCACAAAAGTTAAATCGCAAACAATAATAACTCATATAGTAGCTCTCTGAGGCATCTATAGTGCTACAGGTGTCTTCGGTTTTAAAAATTTTGTTTTAAGTGATCACATCGAGCCAAAAGAAAAATTGCCATGAAAATTTGCATATAAAAACACATATGCAATCAATTTATGATAACTTAAAATTCTTATCAACCATTTCAATCGATTGAGCGGTTACGTAACAAAGCTATAGTATCAATAATTGGGTGTTGATTACAGTTCCCGGTTAATTCTATACGAAATTATTTATACAATTTTAATTTTTAATATTTATTCTTTGATGGATGTTTCTCGGAACGTGAAATGAAATCTTAACAATAATAAAGCAATGATAGATGAATCAAATTGAACTTCGATTTTCGAATAACAATTGAAGTTGGATCTCTTCATATCATGTCGCGGGATCTTTTTTATCATAAAAGTCAATTGTTTACATTCAAATTTGGAAACGAATATCATGAAACAAGCAAATAAAGATAAACACTAGACACACAAAAAAAAAATCAAATTCAAAATTCACATCAGCAATATTTCCGAACTTTCCTAAATTCAAAAAAAAACTCAAAAATGTTTCATTATTATTTTGGATAGTTGAACCAATGAATTAAATGGTTTTTTTAATAAAAAAAAATTCTAAAGCCTACACTAACATAAAAATTACATTTGATTAGTTTTCGAACGATTTTCATAGTACGATACATTTTTGGGATTTTCTTTTTTTAAATTTAGGGAATTTCGGAAATATTGCTGATAAGTTTTTAATTTACTCATTTTTTATAAATACTTCAACGCATTTATAACAATAAATAAGAAATTAATAAATTGCATAAGAGATTTAGCGCCGTCAATTGGGTGTGTATTGTTTATGTGGTGCGCCAATCGTATGTTGAGTGCTGAAATCTCATTCGGAATCACTATTATCAACCAGGTCACTGATGATCAATTCATTAATGCAACACCTATTTTTAATCAAATTACGATCCAAATTTACGCATACGCAAATAGGCCCATTATAAATTTGTGTATAAAATAATTTTGGCATTGAAATTACATACGTTCTAAATAGTGGTACATGCGAATTTGAAGCCCACTTAAATCGATGCCTTGCTTTGATTTCTAAGAGCAGCGATTTAATTTCTAAATCATGTTCGCATTCACCAAATGATGGAATTTCAACAAACAAACAAACGAACCGACGAACGAGTGAAAGAAGAAATATTTTATTAAAAATAAATAAAAACATAACGAATTCGAATTATCCAGTTTGATCATAATTTGCATTCATTTTTGAACATAAATGATCAATGAAATATTCAATAGCAAATCAGTAGCGAATGAGATAAATTTTAAGAGATTGTAATTAATATTGTTGTGGTTTGCATCCGAAGCATCTGAACAATGCTATAAATACCAAATGTGCAACGGAATACATAATTGACCTTGTTCCACAAGAAATTTTAATGTTTTTTTTTTCGATGTTCTTTTTTGTCT
This sequence comes from Mayetiola destructor, assembly GCA_000149185.1. Lineage (NCBI taxonomy): Eukaryota > Metazoa > Arthropoda > Insecta > Diptera > Cecidomyiidae > Mayetiola > Mayetiola destructor. The sequence goes on from GL501519.1 coordinate 2,973,832, forward strand.
CGTTCGATGTTGAAATTTATTTTCGATTAATGAACATTGTTTCCATTTCATTTTGAAAGATCAAAATGGTTCTATTGGTAAATGGTTTGTATTATTATTATTATTATTATTATTATTATAAATGGTTATTTACACCTTACACATACAAGCTTTAAAATCGGTTTGTATTTTTTTTTTGCACCATTAAACATAGTGGATTAGTGTGATTGGTGCATTTAAACTCCTCCCGATACACAATTACACACCGATATGATTCGGAATTTATTCAAAGGTGACCACTAAAAATATGTATAAAAAATCATCACCATCAATCGAATGTGTCTGTCACAATTCGTGATTCATTCGATATATGCACAGACAATTGAATAAGCAGACGCAAGCGAATGTGCTATTGCCATTGATCGCTTGTCCATATTTTGATGGCTCCAAATGGATCTGTTTCTTCTTCTTCTTCTTCTTCCGCAATAATTGGATCGTTCTCATATTTCCCTATAGAAAAGTTTTGCTGCTGATTCGATTGTGTTTCGTGTTTTGTGTGAAACTATTTCAATTGAATTGCAATCAATCAATTGTTAATTTTTCTATGAAATTGCGAAAAACCGCATTCTCCAATTTTTTCCCATTTCTGTTGTTTTCTTCTCTTTTAAAATTTAACTTTTTGCAATAGATAATTCAAATGCATGACTTTCGGGAATTGTGCCAAAAAATAATACTCCTTAGTAAATCAATTTCAAATGGGATAATCTGTCTGAGTTCAAATGAAAAACAAAAGGAAAAAACTACAAAAATTATTTCAACAAATAAAGACATCGGATGTGTCAGTAACGGTATACCTCATTATGGCACTATGCACATTCACTGGATTTCGTGTGTGTGTTTGTGTGTGTTTTTTTTTTGTAATCTAAATTCAATTCAGCCAAAGATTTACATTGAGATAATTGAGTGGTTGATAGAATTGCTAAAATATATTGATTGCAAACAAAGACAAATGATAGCATTTAATGTGCGCTTTCAAATATTTTTAACAACGGAAAAAAAAATGGCCATTTGTTATAAATTTAAATGGTTCGATATAGCTAATATTTACATTTCAAAGTTAAGCCGATGATCAAGTTTTTAATTTTATTTATGGCTCCTCATACCTGAATCATAGTCATTTTCTAACTGAAATCGACAAAATTGAAAATGTTGAATGTTAAATTCATTAAATTGAAGTATGTGAGTGAATTAGATCCTTTATAGCCCACACGAAATGACATTTAAACCAAATTGGTTGTTTTTTTTTTTTTATATTTTATAATTATAATCAAAATCGGGCCATAATTCTGAGAGAGAATGTTACCAACAATTCCCGTCGATCCCAAAAATTCAATCGAAAATGCGTCATCATTCATTTTGTGTGTGATTGAATCCATTGTGGTCGTTGTTGCTAGCTTTGATTAAATTTTCGATAGCTAAATATAACCGGTGTGTGCGTATGCATTTTTGTCTTTTATGAAGATGACAAAAAAGTGGTCGTTCTAAATTTATTATTTTTATGTCTTTGAAAGAAATAAAATAGATAAATATGTAGAAAGATAAAAGCCGCCAATTCACACCTTGACAAATGATTCATAGTGAAATGTCATCGCAATAATAATTTTTTTAAATGTGCGAAAATCACATCTCACTCTTTCAGTTGACCACCATATTTAAACAAAGAAAAAAAAAAATTTCTAATTTCTTTATGCGTTCCTTTTCGGCAATTGATGTATATTTTTGAACGGCATCCATCAATATCATTGATATTTAAAAAAAAAAAATTCGGTGTATTCGACCGTCCTTGCCAAAGGCTGTTTCATCAACCCGAAGAGACATGCTAAAAAATCATTTATGACAAACACATTCAATTCATAAATATTCGATTAACAACGACAGGAGAAACAACAACAACAAACAAACAAAAAATGGCACACAAATTCAACACATTCATAGACGAAAAAAAGGTAAATAAAAGCAACGTGGAATAATATCCAATAAATAATATCATGCCAAAACGGAACCAGACCACAAAAAAGAACTTTCGTACTCCGGTACTTTTTCACATTAATGCCTTTTTTTTTCTTGAAGTGTAAGCGCTGAAAACAAAATCAATGCATAATTAGCCATTTAAAATCCGTCAAATGAATTGATGGTAGATGGATACAAATTATGTACAAAGTATCGTGCAGTCGATGCCGATGCTAACATATACTACTGAAAACAAACAGTTACGTAGCAAAACATTTTTTTTCTTGTTTCGTTGTTGCCAGTTTTTGTTTTTGTTTTTTCTTTTTGTTTTCATCTCATGTCTCTGGTGTTCCGTTTTCGTTTTCATTTCTTTGTGCGCGCACTTTTAAAACAATGATCGCGCATTCATATAGACATGAATTAGTTTATGGTTACATAAATTAAAATGATAATTAATGTTTGTTTGGTCTATTGAATTGCTCCAATAAGGAGATTATGACAAACTTTGTCTTAATGAACGCATTTTCATTTTAATCATTTGATGTTTAACATATTTAACCATTTATCATATGAAAAATTGATTTCTTTTATTTTCTTTCGTTAGCATTCAAAACAATAATATGTTTTATTACTACAAAAAAAAACAAAAACAAAAACAAATACAAGATCCTACAATAGCACACATCATTTGGTTACTTTTTTAAAGGAAAAAATTGCAAGTAATAAAGCGATGAACAAATTTGTCGACGTCGATCGAATATCCACCCAATTTTATATGAATGATGTGTAGAAGAAATGTGAAGAAAACTAACAAGAAACAGAAAAAAGAATCCAAATCAGTTTCCCGTTCACTTTTGCTATGCGGAGTCCAACACACATTTTGGTTGGATTTTGTTTGGTGTTTTAACAACAGAAACACCAAACAACAATGCCCAACACTAACAATGAAATGGTGCAACAATGTTCCATCCGAATGGAGTTTGATCTTGTTGGGCTTCATCGGCTTAAACTACAATAATGCTGTAAGTTTGATATTGTTGACCATCCAAACTGATTGAATAATAAATAATAATTGATTTACAATACAGAGGTTCCATGATGGATGAAACGAGGCATCATGTTGCGATCTTGTTTCGTCCGATTTTCGATTGCTTCAATGTATTATATTATAGACTTAGATAACTAGAGATGGCTTTTGTTTGTTTGTTTGTTTGTTTGTTCGTTTGTTTTTTTTTTTTTGTCTTTCGATTTACCAATTTGATCGACTTTTTGCCAAACATTCGGTAATGTTTGATTATTTGGTGGAATAAGCGGAAGAAAAATTTCAAACTTCAGTACCGAAAGTCCATAGAATTCATGCAAGCGTTAAATGCGTACGCAAACAAAGTAGTATACATATATTCAAGATTTCGATTATTTTTTTCGTGTATGAAATATGATATGAATTCGAACTTAAAAGGTTAACATACAATGTTAGGGATTATCGTGAACTGGCAGATATAGCTATCAGGGTGAAATTTCGATTGCATCCATTTCGGACCAGAATTTCGCATCATGTGATGATAAATGTGAACAATTATTATATATTTTCGAGCATCGAAACGATGAGCCGATTCATTATGCAATAATCGCTCTGAAAAATGATGTGGATTGTGAATTTCAAATCTAATATGAACATTAAACATTCAATACAGAGCGAAGAAGCGATGAAAAAATCAATCACATTTCTAGTTGACAGCTAAAGTGAGACAGCCAATCGCATATTTATCGCTCATTGAAAGAGAAAAATCCTTTCAATATTCCCGTCAACGATCCATTTGATTTATTGATTTGAATCATTATGATTTATGTTCATTTAACGGCTTAATGTGAAACGGTTACATTTATTGGATCTGTGTATGTGTCTGTGTGTGTATATGTGTGCGTGAAAAAATCGTTTATGTAAATGTTTTGTCATTGTTTTGACAGCATTGTTTTGCTGGACAGTAATGAACATAATAATCTATTATATATAATTGAATTAAACTTAATTGGAACCGATTTTCAATTCAAAAATACAGCTTCAAATTAGTGAAAAATCAATGAAATATATTAGAATAAAACAATGATTAAAAACTTATGCCATGTGGCGTGTAGTCAGTTTAAGTGTACAGTAAAGTCTCTATAAAAGGACCACACTCTAAAAGGACCATTCCTCATTTGTGGACCAATAAGCCAGCAACCAAAGTGGTCCTTTTAAAGGAACTTTACTGTATATGTCAAATCTAATTTGAAAGATTATCGTCGCAACTATTATACACTATTTTGAAATGATGAAAAGTGTCATCGAATCAACATATTAATCCAAACGATAATAAATTTCAACAAAATGCAATATTCAAACGAACAAATAACACGAAATACGAATGATATAACCGCAAGCTAAATGAATGGTGTCCGATTGACAGAAACACCATGGAACGATGCAATGATGAAGAGAGAAAAAAAAATTTGTTTATCGTATATCGACAAAAAAAAAAAAAAAAAAAAAATTAAATTTAAAAAAAAAACTCAGCATACGCATTCGAATGAGAGAAATATTTCAGAAGTGATGACAATGTATTTTATGCTTTGGCGTCAATGTTTCACATCAATGACGACAAATAACATAGCTTTATTGAATCCCAATGTATCAAGGTTACATACTGCATACCGCATACCGCCAAGCCATATGCAATGAGCCAATTGCCAGATACTACAAAATGATAGCCAAATTGAAGTTACTTTTTTTTGTATATTAGCACGCAGACACAAACACACATCCTACAATTAAAACCGTGGAATGATGTCAAACATTAAGCGAAGTAGAAAAAAGAAGATTCCCAACAATAATTATAATCAGACAGCATATAATGGCTGCAAAAAAAAATATGTCTTCACATGCACGTAAAAATGTCCATAAAAACAATGAATAATTCAATGATGAGAGCCGCTACAACACACATGGGGGAAAGCAATAATTTTTAAGCCAATATTTCATACATCATGTATGCATACACTAAAAAAAATTTAATTTCGCATGGATCACAAGAAATGTTACGGATCTTAAATACAAATATATGAGACAGCGCCAGCCATTTGGAGGCTCAAGATGATATCTGCAAAATGAGTGGCTGTGGCACTGTGAAACCGAATAAAACTCACACGTTGGATTTTTACTTCAATCGAATAACTTATGATCTGCACTCTGCACCATGAAACGACGACCATGTATTCATTTTGAAGCGGCTTTACGCTTTACTTGGGATCCAAAAGATATTTGAAATTTGTGTGCCGTTGAAATATTCAAAAAGGTTTAATTGATGGATAAAGTGTGGATTACGATAAATTTGTCATTGTTCAAGCATTCACAAAATAAGTTCATTAAAAGAAGCAGTAAAATTGTACGCAAAATTCAATTCACGGAAGCAAGAAATAAAAAAATCGACTGCAAATAAATATGTTTTTTGTTTTTCAAATGGCTCAAACCATTTCAGATGTCATCAACAAAAAGGAAGCATGCACCCTGATGCACATAGATTAGATTGTCACGTGCGTGCAAATATATTCGATATGAATGGAGAAAAGGAGCGTGAAGTGGTTTGACGTGTGAAGATATTTAGTCTTAGAGCCATGTCAAATTTGAATATTTCGTTGCTTTGGCTGATTGTACAATATTTTTTTCTTTACATTTGATCGTCTGGTATTTTATAGAATTAAGAAATCGCACGTCAAATCAATGTTGCGAATTGTTTTTTTCGGAGCCAGATTTGGAATACATTCACATGCATTGATGTGATTTGAAAAATTCAGCAGAAGTCCATTTGAATCGCCATTCGTTCTTTAGTTTATTCTTCACGGCATTTTTTCCAATCAAATTCACAATTTCAATTAATGCAAAAACATAAATAATATTGCGATGAGTGTTTATGACAAAATCCATCGAATATGGCGATTGAATGTTGTACATAATATAGCATATGTTTGCGTGTGCGCCAGCCACAACAAAATGCGTCTACCATTCATTTATTTAATTATCTACAGAAAAATTCGAATACAGCATATTGAATGTATTTGAAAAAAAAAAAAAAATCAAACGATTCTGATTGAGTTTGGACTTATCGTCAGTTTTTCGATATCATCAGACATTGAATACAATATTAAAAAAGGAAGATATGCTAAATTGCATTGCACTTCGGTTTGTCTGTGCAATTTGCATTGTGTATTGTGTATGCATTTAGCCCAGACGGTTCACTGCTTATGCTTAGATAAACACTAAACTTTGCGCCACAAAATTATTCATTTTGAATTTATTTTTATTTCATTTTCTTTTTATTTCGCAAATCAAAACATCAACACATGATATTCGATTAGTAATTTATCGATTTCATTTTGTGCTAACCGCGAGTGTAATGGATATTTTCATGATTCATATTCAATGATAATTTTCGTAATGATGGAATAAATTGAGGGGCAAAGAAAAAAAATTCTATTTCATTTTTTTTTATACAAAATGAAATCTGTTTATTTTCCACAAACCTTGAACTTATGAAATTCTAATTGGAAGTGAAGCAAAAAAAGAAAAAAAAAAAGATGAAGAGAAGATGCACATCGTCAGACACACAGCATTTGCATTTTCGAATCATACTGTCTGAAACAATGGTGTGAACCATGAACAGACACCTCTCATGCCATCATTTTGTCGGCTTCTATTTCAGAATTGTGAAGGACCAACAAGTTTAAATGTTAATATTCAAAGCCAATAGATTACATACGAACGAAGTGAAAACATCGAAGACCATTCAAATAAATCATTCAATTCATTCATTTGAATTTCATTCATTCTTTGAGAAGATTTATTTTTTATTTATCAAACGTCAAACGCTCAGGCGATTGGTCAAGAAACTGATAGGTGTTGCGTGCGTGCAACAAATCCCAAGTTAATAATATGTAATTTCCGTAGTCATTAAATGTGAAACAAACAATTCATCTTAAATTTTGAATGTTTTTAAGCTAATCAATACTAATTATCGCTTATCTATCGAGACAACGATGGCGACGACGACAACGACGACGACGATGACATAAAGATTTCCAGTAATTTAGATACATATATATACATATATAGTTAATAGTTAGTGATCTACATCAAATTATAAAACGCCACATATTTTTTCGTCGTTGTTCCGTTTCTTTATTTGAAACGTGCGAAGGTCTTGAAATTAATCCCGTTACCATTTGTTATTTAGTCGAACAGCCTGCCAGAAAGTTGAATAATTTGCATAAATTAAATTGAAATAAACAACAACAAAAAAAAACAAAAATTTGCAAATCGATCCGATTTCAATGGAAACGTGGCTAAAAAAGAACACACGTGACATAAATCTTGGGTCAAATCAAAGGCCAGTACATTTTTCTGAAATAAATCTTTGCAGATAAGAATACCATTACTATAACCTGATAAATGAATACGTTGATTTACTGAATATATTTATGCGAACAAACAAACAAACGATTTGGCAAATGTGTCATTCAATTTTGTGTTGGCACATTTATTGTGAAATTGTAAATAAGACCATTTCCTTTGATAAATGAGCACTTGTTGATCAGAATTTACCTACAAAATAAATGTTTATGGTTCACACTGAATTATTTGATGCGTCATAAGAAAATAATTAGCCGAAGTACTCACACATAAATACATTATTCAATAATGTACACATTGAAATTAGTTTCAGTTGGTTGGTTCGATGGTTGGGAATTCCAGAATTGAATGGCATTCAATTGATATATTGCTAACCATGTTGATTCTTACCACAATTTTTTATATCCTCTTCAACGAATATTTTAATACATTTAACTGCTCCAATGAGTCGATTTACTTTGCGCTGAATGGCTTTTATTTTATTGCTTCAGTAAACATTAATATCATCCATAAAAAAAAAGGAATGTAACTGAGGACGTCATATCAAACGTCATAAGTGCCACGTGTTTTAATTGACACAACTAGAAAACACGATTTATCCCAGGCGGTCATGGTTTTATATCGTTCGGTGAACGTCAGGTCAGTTTCTGGTATGGCTCGTCGCCTCACCCATTCCTCTCCCTATCGTCCCGAGCCGCAAGTTCACCGCACACCGCACACCCAAACATGTATCACGAATATGTTTTAAATGGAGAAGTAAATATAATGTAAATAAAATTAGTTATGTACGTTCTTTTGTTTTGATTCTGCGTTCTCAGTGATCGGGTGAACGGTGAAATTACGATTCGGCAGGAGAGGAAGAGAAATGGGTGATACGACGCGCTAAACCAAAAACTTACCTGACATTCACCGGAGGCTGTAAAACCATGACTGCCTGGGATATAATTTACAAATTAAATAGATTCGATAAAATCATTTTCATTTTACTATTCTTTGTGTTCAGTTCATAAATATTCTTGAATTTGAAAAGGGATCGTTTCATTCATTTATAGGAAACTATTATTCATTCATTGTTGTGATGTGCGTCATTTTCTCTTCTAATGGCAATTGGAATTTTTTTTTTTATCGCTAAAATTTCGTAGAATCATCCGACATTTACTGAATTGATTCAGATACAAAATATGCTAAACTGGAATTTGAATTTAATCAGTATATTGTGGAATTGAATATATTTTAGTGGCCAATGTCCATATGTGTTCCACCATGGTGGAATGTTTTTTTTTATTATTATTATTGTTTGTTTGTTCTGTCTCCGCACTAAATAATGTGCGAATTATAATCTTGTGCATACTTTTAAAAGCACCGAGAACAAACAAAGAGATTGTGATCTAATATTCCGTTGTTATGACGATAATGTACTTGACCTTGCCACCAAGTAAAACACCATAAAATAAAGATTAGGCCTAACTCCTTAATCCGATCAAATGGATCATCCAGATAATAATTTCAATATATTATTTATTAAGAAAAATTATTGTTGATCATTACAATACATTCAATATTCACTTCCCAAATCGATAAGCAAATAACAAATTATTTCAGGCTATTTTCTATACACTGTTCGTGCATATAAATTTTATTTATTTTTCGGTTCGAGCATACCTTCCTCATGAGCAATACTAAACGGAAGCAAAATAAAAAAGAAGCTTAAAATCTTTTGAAACGAAAATTTAAAGTTTCATATTTCATACATGATTTTTTCATTGAAGAAATCTTCTCAGCGATGTTTATTGCAATTAATTCAGGTTCTTTCTGCGCTGACAGTTTATGCAGAACTGCTTATTTAAAACAATGTTATCTGAGATCAAAAGAAAGATGGTTATATGACACATCTTTTTTACTAAGTAAAGACATACAACATGCATGCATGCTTCAAAAAATACAACAAAAAAAATCCAAAAAAAAATAGTTTTATCTATTTTCTTTCTTTCGTTATTTTATTGATGAAGTATCCGGGAAGATATATCATATAGCCCAGAATGAAGACTAAACACCGAACATTGAACCCCCCCACAGAGTTTGATAACTATAATTATAAACTGGTGATTCAACATTTCAAATTGTTCATAAAAATAAATAATCTTTACTGAGATCCGGGTTTCAGTGAATTATTTGCTTCTTTGACGATGATATCATTAACGATTTATTTCAATTTTAAAAGCGATCAAAGTAAATATGCGATATAAATGATCCATTATCCATTGAAGGGAGAAAAGAGTAAATATTTGGACATAAATATTATTATTTATAAGCAAATGAAGTTTACGACCATAATGATGCCATAAATGATTGCATTCGATTTGAACATTGATGATCGATCGGTTGGTGCATTAATAATAGGTACATAATTCAAATTGCGTATCATACGAGAAATGAAATATTAAAAAAAATATGGTCGATAGGAAAAACTACTGTATTTTTTTTTAAAATGAACAATGTGTGAGATATTCTGAAGCGAAATCAAAGAGAAAATTTGTTCGTTGGTCACATGTTCGGACCGACTATCTCCTATCAGCGGCAAAATATAAACGCGGTAATTTATGAAATTCATGAAAGACGAGTTTAACGAAAAAAATAAAACAGAAACCGGATATTCTGCCCGAAATGGCTTCAATACGCTATACACACATAAGCAATTGTGTCTAACTTAAGAGCATTCAATAAAACTCCTTTAATAATAATGATAAATAGTTTATTTTGTCTGCATTTATGGACGCATGAATGAGCAAACTTTTTTCGGATCATTCAGTGCACAATAATACATTATTATAAAATGTATGATGGCATTGTCTCAGGTTATTGTCTCTGGTCTCCCTGATCTTGGTGGCTGTTAATTAAATTAATTTATTTAATTGTTGTGAACGTTGTTTGCCTCATTTTATTTTTCATGTTTGAAGTCACGATCAACCTGAAAGTATTCGAAAGAACAGATGTGTTAAACATATGAATCATTTGTAAAGCACTTACCACACACGAGTGGTAATTTTGTATTTTCATCCATTCAACGGGTATTACTCCATATGAATGTGAATTGTCAAGTATTAATTCTAATTTGTGTGATGGACTGTTTAAATGATAATGGCTGCCCGCTGATTGCATCCTGTTATTATTCTTCTTTTTGACAATAACCGAATGCATATTTGAGAATTTTAATATAAAAATGTACTATTCATGCTTTGCGGTTTGAATATTCCGGATTCCGGATTCCGGATTATTCTTCTCATAAATTTGTATTTTGCGTACCGTAAAACTGCTACCAGAAAACCACCATAGGTGAATCTTTAATCCACGTAAACCAAGCAAACTTTTTACTTCAGATTCGAATCTTTCGGGCGATTAGCGAATACAATAAATCATCGTAAGAGATTGCATGTTTTTACGAATGATCTAGATGGGTCCGATATTAGAGGTCAAACAGTAATTTAATATTTTGTTCTGAATATTCATGGATCCTAACCATCACCCACTGCACACCGCACACCCAATCATGAATTGTCGATTGATTCAAAATATTCGATTTTATCAATCTATCGATTATTATGAATTAATATATACTTGTATGTCTGTATGTATATCATCAAAGCAATGCGTAATAAGACTCTTCATTTTGCATAATGCATGAATATGGGATACGATGGATTCAGTGGAATATCGCTCAACTTGACCGGGCTAACTTATTGATTATGTGATGAAGATACTCAACAGCATAAAATTGGTAGCCAAATCTTGATCATCATTGTTTTACGTAAAATAATTTTCTTATCGTTTTGAAAAAAAAAAACAAAAAAAATGTGGTGTGAAAAAAACTCGTTAGATATGCATATGCATATGATTTTGGATTGGGACATTCATTTCATTCAAATTTTGTTCGGCATAATTTGTAAAAAACAATGAACAAAGATTCGGCATTTTGTGTTGTTACACAAACCAACGAAATAAAATAATAATCATTCGAATTCATTATTAATATTATTATTTTTGTGCTTAATGTGATTTTTTCATTTTCAGTATTTAATTTGAGATGATCAGTGTGAATTTGCTTGGCACACTTTTAATTTACCAATAATATTTGAAAAAGAGCATAAAACAATGTTTTGGTCATTTATCTATTTCCATATCAAAAAAATGTGAACAATTCGATCATGATCACTTCACAGCAGATGAACTGTACGTAAATTATCTAGGAAATAAATCGTATCTAAGAAATAAATTTCTAGTTTCTATGCATTTGAATTTGGAGGAGTAAAAAAGATGTTGACGATGATCCGTTACATTTGAATCAAACATCAAAAATAATTTTTTAATTTTTGATAAGTGCGAAAAACCCATTCAATATGTATGACGTATTTATAGATCAAGATGAAAATAGAGCTTTGTTCACCTGCAGTGACAACTTCGTTACCTTGTTCTATCGAAATAATACACAAAGAAATGAATTTCCATTCAACGGTGAGAATAGAAAATTTGAAACAAAAAATATTTGGACAAACAATAATAAAAAATATCCACACATTAAATAGGTATGTACTATTTTTAGCATTTGAAACATTTACGTAATAAATATCAAATATGCGACGATGTTTGGAAATAACGATCGGCCATATATTATCGTTTTAAACGTCGAAAATCGCCGAAAATCACAATATCCAGCCGAAATCAAATGAACAGAAGATAAAAAAAATTATGACAAATAGTTTTGTGCATGATGACGATGGATGTGAAAATACCGATTAAACTAATGAAACGATGAGTATGGTCAGTGGTCACTGTGTGATCGGTCTTTATAGAAAAAAAAAAAAAAAAATCAGTCTTGATTACGCAGCATTTTGAGTCTTCGTTCGCATATCAATTTGAAAATAATTCGTTTGCATTATAAGATGAATTCCATCAAGAAAAAATTGCCAAATGTTAAATTATAAACGATCCATTCAAACATATCTTTTGTAGATAATTATGTGCAACAGGCGCACATACAGCATATCCATTTGAAACATTTAATTTCTCGTATCTTTTAATAATGGTGTAAGTGGTGTGGGAATTGTGAAATTCATGAATCGACTCGGGAACAAAATGAGAAGCAAACAGATTTTGTCGACCGCATTTTAATTTGAAAATTATAAATGGATTGCCATTTGTTCGATGTCATTTTAAAATGTTCATTTGAAGTAGAAGGAAAAGAATAACGAAAATTAAATGTCTTATGAAAAAGATAGTATGAGCATCAATTATGTGCATTTGAATGGGTTGCGATTCGTAACTGCAACGATACAAAGTATACAAATCGTTTCACCATCTTGATTTGTGTGTGTGTATGTGTGTGCTCGCCAGAGTGAGAGAAAAAGGCAATTTTAAAAGAATGGTGTTTTCATCAATCGTCCAATATTATGACATCGAATATGGTTGATTGGCAATTGACCCTTAACAATGGATGTCATTTGGATCATGTGTTATTACAGCGATTTATCTTTAAAATGTTATATTCAGTATCCAATGTACAATGTACCATTCTTTGGAATGGATTGCGGGTCAATTTGATGATTCCTATCGAAATGCTGCTAGCTATGGATTGATGTTATTAAAGCTGACAAATCCAGAATCTTGAACAAATAAAACAAGATTTCGCTCAAAACATCGAAATGCGCATGCAAATGAATCCATTAGCACTTCGTTTGACACCAACTTCAGCGACAATTGGATGCAATTCAATATAAACGTGATGAATTATACCGTTTTTTTTTCTTCAAATAATCAATCGTTGATTCCCTGCGTACACAATCATCACGAACAAATTTATTCAAATCGAGCAATACTCTTAATAAAATAATTTAATTCGTGCTTCATACGATTTGTGATTTGTTCCACGAATTTCTACAGCATTTTAAACATCAAACAATGTTGAACATTGAAATTTTGAATTTGAATAAAGTTGAAAACTAACATGCTCGACATAAAGAATAATCATCCAAACTTGAGATTGTTCAACTTAAAACGAATCAAAGTTAAATTAAATCTCAATAATATTAATGGATAATGGACATTAGATCATTTCATAAATTTTTTTTTTTTTTTTAAATGCCGGGGCATGTGGTTTTTTT
>GL501519.1:2988086-3031364 GCA_000149185.1 Mayetiola destructor
AATGAAATGATCTAATGGACATGTATATTTAATTATTTATTATAAGTATTTCAATTGAGCAATTCATTTATTTAAATGGTTCACCAGTAAATAATAAACAGTTATATTGTGATGGTAACGTGGTAACCACAAAACAAACGTCATGCAACCAATATTTAAAATCAAGATCGATGGATGGATAGATAGACCTATTGTCTTGCTCTTAGCCGTTTTCTCACATGCTTGATATCGCAATTAAATAATCGAAACTGAAATAGCGACCCAAATTGGGTCAACGATACCAATTACTTGAAACAATGATTATTCCAATCAGAGAAATTTCGCGTGCGCGCTCCGCACATAAAAACTAAACATACACACACAAAAACTCAGACATGCATAATCAAATCTTGAAACATCGACCTGGACAACAACTTGAGAAACATGAATGTAACCATAAAGACAGAATAAAATGAAAATATTAGGTATGTGTATATTGGGCAACCATCAGACTGTTGGTTTTTTTTTGTTGAATATTAGCAATAGAACAATAGCATGAAATTGCGATAATTGCATGAGAAAGGGAAAAATGAAATATTTCATTGACTGTTAGCTGCACAGTTACATGCTGCATACAGCATAAAAATGCATGATAACCAAATTAATCGGGCGAAAATTTTGAAACAAGTACAAGAACTTCCTGGTCCATACCATAGATTCTGGCATTTTATTACAGTGAGGGGATCCGATTTATGGATTGAACTGCAACTAGCTCTCTCCATTATCTCTTAATGTATTATTCTGTTTTAACAACAAATCCGATTGGACCAACTTCTTCTCATTATTTTCAAGTTTGAATATATTTATAATATTATAGAATAATTGTGCATCAATTAGAAATTGATTTTTGTTTTAGTTAGGATACATAAATCTCATCGCGTTAGTTGATTTATTTTACGCATATCGACAGTCACGGCTAAATTGCATCAAAAATAGTTAGTAGGCAATGCACATAAATTTATTGGTGCAGTATTTTTTTCGAAATTTCGTTGAATTTCAGTTCAACAAAACTAGTTCATTTGGCATTAAATATTTACGTTAAATTAAATATTTAAAGCAAAACAAAGTCCAAATTGAGGTTCAAACTATGAATTATGCTCAATACTTGAAGTCGGTTGAGTGAGTGGTTACGCTAAAAAATGTTTCAAGCATTTGTCGAGTTAATAAAGCCATTAAAACAAAAACAAACAAAAAATGTTCGTGTGAAACGACTTAACGCACTCATTTTGATCAAGCGCCGCCACAAATTATGACTATTTCACGATTGAATATCATCTGCACAACGATGCTGATTATTTTTTGCCCAATTACTCAATGCATTTTGGTATTTGGTATTCGGTATTTGGTATTCGGACATGAATCATGAACAATTGAATTGAGTGTCGAGTGTTGATTTTAATTTAATAAAATTGTTTTGGACATTGAAATATAAGACTCTCTAAGCTACTGATCAGCCACCATCGGTGTGACACTGAAGTGTACACAAATAAAAAAAAAAAAAAAAAATATCGAAATATCATGTTGATTAATCGTAATACTCGATCATCTCGATTCGAGAAGATGTCAAAGTTGAAGAGAACATAAATTGTTCGAAGTATTTTTAAATCTCGAATATTTAATGTTCACGTTTTCAGAAGATTAAGTGTTATTATTTACAGAAATTTTTTAATGTAAAATTTACACCGTGAACTATCCGTTGGATCCAATAAATCCAATATACGCGTATACAATATACAATGATATAAATTTTATAAGTACAATACAATACAAATGGAGCTCAGACGGTCCAATCTTACCGCTGTGTTGACCTTGATGCTTCTGCTTGGATTAAGATCGATGAGATGATGCGATCGCCGAGTGCTTTTTTGCTCTCTTCATTCTTCGTTTTCACTTGGCATATGATCTTTGAGCTTTGATTGCCAACCATATAGTTTGGATTAAAATTATTTCGTGCATTGCTTTGAAATCATTTGAAATGATAACTTACCGATGCATCCAAAAGCTAATCGTTTTGAAATTTTTCAACTTTTTGCTTGGGTTTTTTTTTCCAAGCTTGTGTGGGAGGAGTGATGATCCACAGTGAAAAGATTCAAGTGAAATGAATTAATCGTTGCAATAATTAATAATTTTATCATAATGAAAACGCAAAATAGATGGAATATTTTATTTGTTGGTTCATTCGATATTAGAGGGAGTTACTGAAGTCGTCTCGAATTAAAACCTATGTTTGTTGACTGTTGCTCCTGGCTTGAAATGCAAATTATTTTTGGATTGAAAAATTTCGGGCAAAATTGTTCACCCAAGTACACCAAACCAAACTTAGCTTGCACTTGACCTGTTTTTCTCCTTTCGTTTGAATGATTGAATGAATATTCGTATGTTATGCTTTTGACTTTTGACTTTTTCGATTTTTATGCATTGATGTTAATCATTTTTGCAATAGGATTTCTCTAATTCAGCCTGAGTCGTATATTTTATTCGTATTGATCATTAAAAAAAATAACAACAACATAATATGAATTATCATATATTAATTATTTATTAATTTTGAATTTAACTGCAAACTTCTCAATTCAAACGAAATCTTTGATTTTATTTTCCCATTTGAGTTGATCACTGGGCATCCATTGTTATAATCGGATCGGGTCTCTCTTTCTTTTTTCTCTCTATATTTTTTTTTTTGCTTTGGAGCCTCGGAGTGTTTCCCCGCACGGCGCAACACAAAACAGAAATTGTTGTTGTTTTTTTTTCTTCTTTCATTTTTCCCTGTCTGTAAAAACGAAAAAGGTGAAAAAGGGAATCAGAGATTACGGTTTTCTTCCCATAAAGATTTTGTTGCGGCAATAGCCTTGGAATTGTCGTGCTTGAGTGTCATGTGTGCGTATTAATATGCGCTTTAGATTCACTATCCGTGTCTGCACACGAAGTGTTTGAGATGTTTACAAAGATATTGTCAGCATCATTTTAATGCTTTATTTGTTCATTTGTTAAATTGCCAACAAATCAAGCCTTCATCCGATACTTCAATAGTACGAGTAAACTTCAAGACCCCCTACCAGTCCATTACCTACGGCCGTACCCAAGAGCTCGAACCAATGCATTCCATTTCGCTCTCTTAATATTCTTTTTTTTGAAATAATTTTTTTTACGGAATGTTATGAGAGAGCATAAATTACATTTTTCGAAATATAAAATGGAAAAAATGCAGAAAAAAAAATTTGCTACAGTGGCTCGAACCTTGATTGTATGGAGATCTGGCTATACAGTACACATACATTATACGGATTCTTGAATTTACTCGTACTATTGAAGTGTCGGATGAATCGCTGTAACAAATACGTTCATAACACCTTCTTTTCTTCATTCGAGATACAATATGTTTTAATTACATACATATGAAAAACGAAAAAAGAAAAAAATACCCATATGCACACGATTTCTTCTCAAACACGAAACAGACACACACACACGCAGATGAAACATGTAACAATTTTGCATTTATAAACACCAAATTAGATAGATATCAATTCATTTATTTACATTTTTCCGTATGCTTCTCCTCGAGTTTGACTGGATCAGATATTATTGTTTGTACACTTTTTAGACGTTGCATTCGCCGGTCATTTCCTGAAATGAGAATTAGGTATTTAAATTACTATTAATTACCGCTGTATTTGTTCAAAAGAACAACGCTTGTCGATCTATTTTGGTTTGATGATCTGGTAAATTGAACCATTTGATAGTTTTCAAATATTAATTTTGAATATAAAATAAATGATGTAATAAAATACCAGTAGATCGTATGGTTTTGTTATTTTTTTTTTTTTTTTTTTTTGAGTGATCGATTACTTCACTGAAGATGTGTTTGTTAGATCATTATCAAAATATTTTATGAGTTATGAAATTCAGGTCAAAACGAGACCCAATTGTCATTGAACTTCACAGTTCGTCTAAAATAGAAATATTCACTGGTCATTGATCACATCATAAGTTACGTATGCAATAAACACATCATCCGAAAAATGAGCCCACATCCAACCATCTTTCTCTATTAGCTATAATAATCTTTCCTTAAGTCAAAGAATAATTCGGCACTTCTCATTGTTGGCGATGATTTTGGTTTGGTTTGAATTTGAAGATTTCTTTCATTGAAAATATTATTATTTACAAAGAATAATTTGATCCACCAGATGGTCCAAAATTGTCAACAAAACAACAGCAGCCAAAGCTTAAATGCTGATTAGAATCGCAGAATTTTGAATAAATTCTGTAATCCCTTTTGTGTGTGAAAACGCTCTGTTATATCAACAATCAACAGCATCATTTTTATGTTTTTTATTTGTTATATCAACAATCAACAGCATTTTTTTTTATGTTTTTCAGTTGCATAAAATATTCGTTAATTAGTTGAACCATCGATAGTCTTTTACGACGTTGAGCAAAAAAAATGAAAAAAAAAACGAGCTACAGACATCATGTAACTGCATAAAATATTATGATTCTTTGAAAGCTCAGAATTTCAAAACAAAAAAAATCATTTAAATTATGGCGAATTAATGGTTTTGAAGATCAGAACTCACTTTCCCGCACTTTAATTTGAATCGAAAAAATTAAAAAAAAAAAAAAGAAAGCCGATGACAACAACATATTCACAGGATTTGTTTTTTAAAACAGATTTTTCGTGTTTTTCTCGCAAGGAAATAAAAAACTACAAAAAATGACTTTTCTTTAATGACATTTTGCGCATACACACGGCTTGGTCTGTTTGTCATTTCGTGGAATATACACAGAAATATTTCTTAATATATTATTTGATTTCTTGGTTCAGGTTTTCGGATCGATTATTATCAGTTTTTGACCATTATGCCATCAATGATTTATTCGCAAAAGTTTTCTTTTGAAGTGGCTGAAGATTCCAGAATCAAATTCCAGAAATAAATTCATGAAAATCGTTCAATAAATTACTTTCTCAAATCTTAGAAAGGTTACATTTCAATTCTCAAAACCGGGAACATAGCAAAACACAAGCAAAGCGAAAGCGAGAGCGAGAGCGAATATGAGTACATTTATCTTTTTCTTTTTTATTTCATTTTAAAGATTCTCTTTTATTGATGCTCTCAACTCTCAACTGAATTGCCGTCAACAACAATTTAAAATGTCTGAAACTTTTTGGCATCCGAATGAGCCAATCAAATTGATTCGAGTGCCGCAAAAGTGCATCATTTAGACATGCAACGATCCACTTAGCGAAAAATGAATGAAAAAAAAACATAATCAACATAAATGGTTCTCATGTCAATGACGAAAGTGAATTTTTTGGTGTCAATTTTATCAGTTACAGCTCGTCCATTATTTCGCTCGCTATTCTTTATATTTGTTTCGATGGCGTTGCATAATAACTCTTAAGATGGGTAAACTGTACAAAAATTTTTAATTACATTTTGTGCATTATCACGTTTGCCTTATTTGCCTCCGTTTCATTCCCAATTCAAGTTCGTTTGGATATTGCATTCAGAAGCCAATTTGAAAAGAAAACAAACAGAATTCGACGGTAGCGAAATACCATCGATTTTAGCAATGCACCACGGGATTCGCATTATTAAAAATACTTTGTTGTCCAATCGAAAAATTTGAGGAAAAATGGAAAACTTTTTTCAAGAAGATATTTTCGTTGGGTCCATCATACTTCAAGAGTATCCCCTATTGTAGGTGACTCATGAAAGTCTTATCCAAGTCCAAAATTTCAGATCGATTCGACAACATACATGTATAACGAGAGTTATTGTAATATTTGATGGCAAAGAAGAACAAAAAAGAAATAAAGATAAAAACATGAAATGTAGTAATGTGTAATATACCTGTGGTGCACAAAAGCAAATATACTCAACGAGCATTAATTATTCCTGATTGCGTTATATTCATCGTGAAACGCTTTGATATGCATTATGCATAATGGCATTCTGATAATGTGGAAATGCCTTTTGAATTTCACATTTTTTTCCTGCGAAATATATGTACGATACAAAGTTGTTTTCAGTATGCTTAGTTTTCATTCTCGACGGTTGTGTGGCAAGTTTGAATCTTCATTTAAAAAATTAAATCCAACAAGTTGCCAATATTGAAGAAATTTGAATCAAAACTGCTCAAATGCAGTAAGTTTGCCAATTTTATGCGTCATGATTTTGAGATTTTTGTTGTTGTTGTTGTTGTTGTTTTTTTTCTTCAGTGCTGAAATTATCATTTAATTTTCCCTTTTTCGACGACGGTGATCTTCCATCAACGGAATGAAAGTATCTGACAGTGCCCATGATCCATCTGCCGTTTCGGCTGTTGTTCCAAATAATAATCAATTGTAATCAATAGACATCGCGTGCATAGTGCAATCATATAAAGTCTGTCAATCACCGATTGATTATCCAGAAATGTTATTTGATTCGCTTTACGCTTGACACTGCTCATATTGTACATATGAATTTCTTTCGACGCTCAATTAACAAATAAATCTATGTCATGAATATACGAATACGAATAAGAAGTAATTCCATTGTTTCGTTTTGGCCATTAAATAGTTTACATCTTTTTTTATGGATTTTTTTCTGTTTCATTGTTGGCCATCATTTAAATAACAATAGTTACAGATTACAGAGCGACTTCCATGCAAATGGATTATGACATAATTATGATGATCGAAATTGACTTTAATTTTGGGTGTTTCTATTTTCTAAGGTCAGGTTTGCTGCTGTCTGAATTGATATTTGATATATTGAATTTTTCCGTAATACATTCAATTCGTCGATTCATGAATGTCACATGAATTGAATGGAATGGCTTTGTTTGTTTTCTATCTTTATTTATTGTTTTTCCCCCGTTGATAGATGTATTTTACATAGTTTTGACAAATGCCTTATATTCTGTTACATAGATTTCTGTTAGAAGGCATAAATTGAGCTTAAAATTTGTTTTTCCTGTCTTTAATCAAGTTCAATGTCTAATTTCCAGTTTTTATTGGAAATTTGAACTTACAAATCAGTTAAACTTCTTCAAAATTATCATATAATTAGATTCATTCGATTTTAAATTCCAGTTCTGATATCTGCGTATATTCATTTTTTTTTTGGTCCAATTTACAGTATACAATCTACAATCTACAATGTATTCTGGATATTTTATATCCGCAAACTTCACAATTTTCAAATAACGAGAAATAATCTGCCATGATAATGATGATATGTATTAATAGAGTGATAAAAAGAATAAATTAAAATAATTTACAAATGAAGACAAACTACGAAAAACGTTGAAAAGAATGTTAAATTCCAAAAACCTTTGTTAGATGGATCAAAACAGACAATGATAAATTAAAAGGTAAACCGAACCAATTTCCTGAACGTTCGTTTCAATTCTAATGTTTGAATTGTGAAACCTGATCGTAATCCATTGAGCATATGACGTTAGATTGGTAAATCTGAAGTTGAAGACCATAGTGTAGATATTATTTATCATAAATTCCAAACACAGGGTCCAATGATTTGTTCAATTAATATTTTCCTTGTCCTTATAATTTTCGCAACAAATTCATCCAATCACAACAAGCAATGTTCTTTTTTAAAGAAGCCAGAATGCGCAAAATGCTTTTGAATCGTGGATTTCACTTTCTCCGGACATAATTTATTTATTGAATGTCATGCAGACATTATGTTTTCAAATCGAAGATTCGTTCTCCGGTGAGAAAAGCGAATTTCATACCGAATATTTTGGATGCTTCGTTCTGGCCACTTCATACGAATTTCGATTACTTCATTTTTGACTGTAATTTTATGTAAAATTGTTGGCATGTTGATTTTTGCTTTTTAAAAATATGTGTGTTGTTGTTCCAATGGTAGTTTTTGTTTTTGTTTTTTTTTGTTATCTTTGCATTAAACAACTTTCGCATCAGATACACAATGCACTTCAGATCGTCACCAAAGCATTTGGACGCAAATCGATTAATGAAAAATTAATTTAAATCGAAATCGACGATTCACAGAATTTGTAAGCATACAGCACAACAATGCCGAAACATTACAATTTTGAATGGAATAAAACCACAGTTTCAATTCAAACGTCAAATTCCTATTATGAATGCGGGCAATATTTTTGAATGAAGGTGATAAATTATGCAATTTTTTGTATATGGGACAAAAGAACGATGTGCAAAATTGGACTAATGAAAGAGACATTCATTCGGTTTTCAATAGGTAGAAAAGAGACGGATATAGGTCATTTTTACATTTTGCACATCGTTCTTTGTATGAATGCGATCGTTGTTGGTTCGCAACTCCAAATTGAATCTAATCGAATAGAATTATTAAAAAAGAAAAAAATCACAGCTCAATTTCTAAATTCAAATTATCGCTAATTTTCTGCATAGCAGCTATCTTTCATTGTTCACTCAGCAGCATTTGACTCACTGAAACACTGAAAGAGTGTTGAGCTAAAAGTTTAATAATCGAATTTTCAATTAAAAATAAGTAATTTGAATCCATAAATGTGTGGCATTGAACAACATGGTGACCGTCAATGAATTTCAATAAACAAAATAATATACAATATATAAAAGCCGACGACGTCCAATATTTAAAGAATATTTAAAATTGATTACTTGCGATTTATTGTTTAATATTTTCTATCTGTTTCTCTCGCTCTAACTAATTAACCTTTTTTTAACTCTTATTTTCGTTAATTCACAGAATGACAACCACTACAACAACAATAATAAAAATTGAATCCGCTGTATCCGTTTAAACGTAGCCATTCTATTTTTTGGGCTCATCATTAACACAGCTGCATCGCATATCCGGAAAAACCTTGATTGGCGACTGATTAGCAGATTAATTATTTATAATGTGATTCTCTTCGCTGAAAATTTGGGATATATGTGTTCCTCTTCATTCAAAATAAAACGAATGAATCAAATTATTATTCACCCGCGCCATTTTGATCGATCCAAATTAATCGCATCAGTTTCGCTTTGATTCTTGAAACGTTAACCATACGAAATGAATGTAAACTCTAGTTAAAAAGACATCGATTCTCAATCTATGTCAATAAATATCCGTCCATATTGAAAAAAGCAATTAATCAAATCGACCATCTGAAAGTTTGACTCAATCACACATTAAATATGACTGATTTCAGTGGAAATATTAATAATAATGATCGTGTCTATCGTTCAAGAAAAGGTGTTCAGTTTTCAGTTTGACCGATCTTTTAAAAGTCAGATCATCTCAGGTTTCAGGCCCAAACATAGCATTAATTCCAACGAAATTACCAGTCCAAAGTAGGATCAGACGGACCAAAATAATGTTTTTTGCTTCTTAACTGCGGTTCAAATGGAATAGAAACACGTTTGAGTTCATCATTATTATATTTTTCTTTAATAAAAATCTTGTTCAGTTTTCCATCATTTTTCTATTTGTTCAACTTAATAATTCCCTAATGCATTGCTTTAATTTTAAATGTAAAAAAATATCTCGGAGCAATATCATCATTTATAATTTTGACTATTTCATAAGCTCGATGTATTCCATATTCAATAGAAATTCAAATGAGAAGTGAATCTCTGTTGTTCAAAATTTATTTTACTCCAATAGAAATTTTCAATTGCTATTGGCCAATCCCAGAATAGCTCAACTTCAATGCAATACACAATCTCCAATAAAATCCAATCGGAATATTCTTCATTGAAAAATTGATAATGAAAGGGGAGAATTAACGCATCTATGCATATGATACAATAAGGCGATCACAAACACTTTTATTCAATCGACTATTTTGACTTCATATTCTTTGCTTTGATTCACGACCTAAATATATAGGATCCAATTCCCGACATCATTCAACAATTGTTCGTTACAGTTTTAGAATAGAAAATTCACTCACTATTTAGTTTCGACTTTCAAATCAATTTCAATTTCAAGTTTTCATATTTTTCTTCTTTTTTTTCTTCAGATTACAACATTGAAATAAGAATCAATTCGAATTCGATGACATTTTGTATAACAACATTTACTTTAACATTATTTCAATAAAAAGTTTATAGAGAAAAATTTCCTCAAAACAGAACAAAAATGAGCTCGATTCAAATGAGAATGAGCTACCGATTTGTTCAAGGCCCCGGATAATATGCTCCTGATATTCGGCTATTATAATAAATATTGTGAGGTGGTGGTTGGGCACATTGTGGTGCCATGTTAAAGGGTACATTTGGCGCCGTTGGATATATGTTAGCTGGATAAATTGCATTTGGTTGATTAGCTGTGAAATGAGAAGTTAAAAATCAAAATCAATATCGGATGTTAAATAAATAATCGAGTTATGCGGTTTGTCGTACCTGTGTATGACGAATAGCGCATACTATCACCATTGATCGGCACTGGAGCGACCGCTTGATTGACATTCATATGATCATAGAATGTGCCATTTTTTCCCTGAATTTGTCTCTGATAGGCAACTGGATCACACCGAAAATTGTCTAATAGATCTCGAGTTGAAGGTGGTGGCATGGCGGGCACCTAAAAGAACAATTTTATATTAAATTTCTCAATATTTAAATATTCTTTTCATCATTTAATTGGAATTTTTGAAGGCTTACCATTGGACCTGGAGTTGGATTTGGTGTATTTGCCTATAATAATATTATTTTGCGCTTGAATATCTCACAGAATAAACCAGTGATTCCAAATAGCATGGATGGCCATGCGCATAGATGGCCATGCAGCTTGGATATGCAGCATATCCATGCAGCATGACGCGTCTACTTAACGTGATGTTGTACAACATTTCGATATTAATACTGTTTTATTTCGTTTGAAGCATGAAAATGAATAGGGAATTAAACCAGACAAATTTTGAGAATGAAATCAGTAAAATTTATCTAAATTTTCATTAACCAAACGCATCATGCTGCATGGATATGCTGCATATCCAAGCTGCATGGCCATCTATGCGCATGGCCATCCATGCTATTTGGAATCCCTGGAATAAACAAAAAAAATTTATTAAATCAATAATAGTACATACCGTTGAAGCAATATTAGTTGGTGTGAAGCGATTTACTTTTTGTTCCGGCACCAAATTCATTGTGCTTGTACCATTTTCAATTGCATTCGATGTTTGATGATTATTAATTTCTTTTGGCATACGATGTTGTGCTCCATTTGGCGAATTATCGGCATTTAATTTTTGTTGTTTATTTGAATTTATTGGCAGTAGCTGTGGTGTTGCTTGTGGCGGACTACCATCAATCGATGACGTTTGAGAATTTTGTTGATACAAATCTAAAACTTGATGACATATTCCCTCCAAAATGTCCATTGTAACACCTGATATAAACATATCCCACCAACGTAAATGATGCGGTTGACGTCCAATCCAATCGGTTGGTGTAAATTTACTTAATTTACTGGCTAAATGTATTAAGGCAACAGCAATTATTTCTGGTTCCCATTGTAAGCAAACCGTAGTACTTAATGAATCATTCACAAAATTCCAAGCCATTTGAACCATTTTTTGTAATCGAGCCTTGTCACCTTTCAATGATTTTGCATATGATACTAAAAAATTATACGGATGCTCAACGCCAATATCAAATTTAATTGTTTGCAATAAAATGCTCTCCAATGTCCAAACTTCCTCTTTGGCTTTTCGTAAATCTTCGCTGAATGCTTGAAATTCCGGATTTGGTAACATTGATCGAGCTGTTGTAATAATATCACGGCATTTCTTTGGTGTTTCTTCAACTTTACCGGCTAAATATAAGCAACAACATGCCGTCACATAACGCGGAAACTCTTGAAATGTATGAAACATATAAAAACGATGAAAATAAACAGCACCCGTTGCAATTGTATGATGACCCAATATCATAGCCGTACCACATTCCATAATAAAACGTGTACCCTCTTTACGATATCTGCGTTCCGTTTCAATATCCATTCCATTTCGTATTGATGGCGTATTCCGTAGATCATCTTTTTCAAAATACCAAAACGGCATCGTTCACCTTTAAAACATTCAATTTGGCTTTCTTTTTTTCCTATTTTTTCTTTTTTCTTTTTTTTTTTTTTTTTGATTTGGTAATTCAGTTTCGTTTGATTTCAGCACAATCACAATTCACTTATCAATTAATCGTTGGTTTTGGTTATTTATTGATGTCAATCGATCACTTAAAATATTATTTCTCCTTCTATTGTTTTGAATGGTCCATAAGCCAAACACTGCACACAATATTTTATATTTACACAATTGTTTTTTTTTCTTTACTTTTTCTAAATATTAAACTGAACGTTATGCATATGGAAATGATTCTTTTTTGTTATAGTTCATTTATGATAAAATTCTTTTATTTTTTCATCTAAAATGAAAAAATATCTAACAATAACCACGTATTTCTAAAACACTTTATACACATTGATGGGATGATCGGTGACAATATAAACGTCAATGTCACAATACATCCATGTGTCACACTCATTAACAACCGCTCAATGCAAATTTTCATGTGCAAAATGAAAATATTATAAAATCGTTCCGATCGTATTTAAATTAACGATCATTAATCAATCGTTTTCTGCCAACAACAAGCTCAACATCATTGTAATGACTGTTTATGTCAATTTTATCCATTCAAAGAGAATAGTTTTTGTGCATGGTTTGAGTGCAATTTAAACGATAACAAAACCGCTCACAAATCCAACATCGGTTCAGCGTTGTAAGAAGCGCCTCTGCCGGAACTGTTTGCAACAAATATGACATATTCAGCCGCAAATATCGTTTTCCTGATGCAAAATCATTAAAAAAAATTCTAAGCTAATTGCATAGTATATTCAGCGAATGAGTCTAATTCGCATTAGGCTCGATCACAAAATTAAATAACTTTAGCAATCAACAAAATGAAAAGAATTGCCAGCAGTGTATTACATATAAACTAAATTTCTGTTATCATGTAGCTTGTGTTTATATCCAAAATATTAAACCAGAAGCGAACTTATAACATATATATAAAAAAAAATCAACCAACAAACCACGCCGATACCATTCAATTGTTGAACATGGTAATTATTTGCTTTCGATAAAAAATATGAATGTGTGACGATGTTAATTGGAATCAAAACAATCTTTGTGCTACTCAAATTTGTTGTTTGGTTTGGGAACAATAAGACACTTAATAATATATAAGTAATAATATTAACGAAAGAAGAATTGTTTGTTTTCGGGGCAGTGGTTTTGTTGTTACCTTAAAGAAAAAAAAAATAAAACAAAATTTTTTCATATGTTTTTTGCTTTATCAAGCAAACAGAAAACGGCGAGATTTGTAAATTATAATTTAATTAGATATTTTGGTATCAATCTTCATTATATGCGTGTGTTATGGCTTCAATTCATCGTAGATGTTTTTATTGTTATTGGCATTTGAATGTCGCATCACTTCGGCCAAAAACGCTTCGAACTGCAACTTTTGTGTGATTGATAAAGAAATCGAAATAATGAATTTTATTTCAACTGTCGAACTGTGTTCATTTATGTTTATGAGTGTGTTTTAGTATGAGAATGTGTGTATGTGTGTGTGTGTGTGTGCGTATGTAGTAAGAGGTTTTTGTGATAATTTTTACTTTTTAATCCACTTTTTTCAACCACGAAATTGTGATTCTGGGTAATTCGAGTATCGTTACGTATCACATTTCTGATTCGTTTCGTAAAATTCAATTATTGACATTTGAAAATGATACTTGTATGTTTATCTTTTTTACGTAAAATTGTGTACGGCCTTTTTTATTGTATGTATAATGTATATACATGACATGAAAATAACTTGAGAATTCAAATATTTTGAACAGTTACAATGACACAAGGAATATCGCGATAAGATATCAAATGAAGTGAATTGGATTGGGAGAAAACAAATCAGTCAATGGACATCATGCGACAAATGGAATTTTTTCAAAAAACGAAACGAATATCGGTTTGCTTGGAAACTTATTGTTGATGACAAAACTTCATGGTCATTTTTGTGTGATAAGTTTTCGCACGAATTATGTCGCTTCATGCATGAAAATACATTATTAGTATTATCGAAAAAGAGAGAGAGGGAGAGAGAGAAAAGGGTTTCAGATTATTTCTATTGAGACAGTTCTCACATTGTATTCAAACCTGCAAGTTCAAATTTTTGTTTTACGAATTCGTCAATTTCGTGTGCTAACAACAAAACAAAACCACACAAAAAGAGAAACGCAATAATTTAATGTCTTATTGTTATTTGTTTTCTTTCCTTTCCATGAATTCATCGGCATTCGGATGACAGTTTGTGCTAGCAGAAATATTTAATCGGCTTCAAACTTCAAATAATGTAAAGTATGAATTTGCAGCGACGACAGTCTAAATCATCGTATCAACAATAACATTTGTCAAGTTCATGGTTTGATTTGTGTGCTGCTATGTCTTGCGCTTAACGCTGATTTATGCTGATTCATCATCAGAAATTTATAGCGATTGCCTGATCTAATTATCTGTGGGTTTTGGATCCAAAATATTGAAAAAGGAACGCTTTTAATAAAAACGACGACCAGATAGTTTTATAGACCTGGAGCGTAAATGAGCTGGAATAATTTGAAGAAATGCGCATGAAAACTTTTTTAATTATATTCGGCTGTGTTGTGATCACCAGTTACTTATGTGTTTTGTTTAGTTCGAACCGAGTGCAAAATGATTCAATTAACACGATTGTAACACAGACTCACCAACAATTTAAGGAATTCCATGTAAGTAATCTGGGTCCATGGTCCACTACACTCATGTCAAACGCACATAATTATAGTCAATTAATCCAATTCATAAATTTTAATTATTCATTAATTAATTGATAAAATTTAAATATAATTGATTTAAATGCCATTTTTTTTGTCTCTTTTTATTTTTATCTTCTCTGGTTCCATTTCTGATAATCGGTTGCATCAACACAGGAGAATCTGATATCAAATAAGAAAACATTAAAAATCGATTCAAAATACTTACAAATATTGGGATATGAGAGTCCAATCGGTAGCACAATAACCACATCATCGATATCATCTTCAATAATCAAATTAAATCAAACAGCACACCCACAAAATCAATCAAATTCACAAAATCAACGTACGAATTTTACAATTGTCAGTTATGTATTAAATGGTCAAGCAGCTGCAGCAATATCACTTATACAAAATATCGGCACAAAACTTCCAAACGAAACATTATTATTGTATGATATTGGATTATCTGATGATGATTCACGTGCATTAAATGCATATTGCAACAATACAAAATGCTCTGTGATAGGATATGATTTATCACAATTTCCAGCATATGTTAATGATGAGCGTATGCATGCATTTCGGCCAATAATCATCAAAGATGCTCTAAATCATTCAAAATGTATTCTATTTATTGAGAATAATGTTCGAATACGAAATTTGGGCAATGATTTTCGTACCGAACTCATGAATCATGTGAATGGTAGCGGTGTATTGGGTTGGACCACACGATTGGCTGTATCTAGTCGAACACATCCAAAAATGTTTGATTATTTTCAAACGGATGCCGATAATTTTATATTTTTACCGATGGTTTCAATGGATGCCGTTTTGTTTGTTGATTCAAATTTGGTTATTGAGAAAATTCTATTGCCATGGATCAAATGCACATTAACGCCGGAATGTATTCATCCAATTGGTAAGCAACAAGCAATAATAAACAATAATAATAATTAATGATTTTATTTATTACATTTTGGAATAACAATCATAATCGTAATGATAGTCGTTATTTGAAGTGTGCAGCGTGCAGGGCCGACCATTATTATTTATGGTCGAACATTTCAAAGTACACACGGCCTTGCGTACACATCAATTGACAATTGTTATTCGAAATGTGTAATTTATGCGACTATTGATTATTATGAGATAACTCGTTCGTTACGTGTACGTTTATTATCTTTTTCTTCTTCTTCTTCTTCTTTTTCTTCTTCATTTTGCTTCAATGATATTTAGGTGCACAGTCGGGTGGATGTCGATTTAATAAAAAACCATTATATAGATACTCTGGTTGTCATGCATACGATGTATCTGCCTTTAATATTGTCCTCGGCCTTACGTGGAATTTCGATGAAACAAAATACTCTTTAAATGGTGAATCAAATCTTTATTACTTAGAAACTCTCGAGCAAGCGACCAAACAATTAGAAAACAAACGCAAAAATATCAGTGACACATCCGAGCATTCATTTACCAATGATGATTAAATAGCAACCACTTTTATTTGGCAATAAAATTAGTAAATATAATTGTATTCGAGCCCAAATCAGAAATTGGCTGATACGGCCGTTGCCGAATATTAACCAAGACAAAAACACCAAATCAAAAGTGCAAGGAAAATTTGAATGAGCAAAATTGAAATTGAATAATAAATGGCCCATGATTGATTTGAACAGAATGTGTCATCGACAATATTATGTAAGCTTTAAATGAGAAGAACAAAACAAAAACCATCACGGAATACGAATAAATTCGTAATTTCGAATATGTAAAAAAGGAAAATAATAGTTTCGTGCGTGATATAATATGGAAACGCTTTACTTTCTCGACGAACAAAAAATCGCTTAAATGTTCATGTGAACCTAAATCACAAAGAAATGAAAGCGCAAACCAGCTTAAATGCCGATGCCAAATAAAAAACAATAGGAACCGATTCGATCGAACGCCATGACGCAATAAAAACCGGCAGCGTTGACAGAATGTTTAAAGCATTCAGACCCACTTACCTTCAATTCACAATTCGAACAAATGGATGTTGATGACAACTTTTTTGCCCCTTAACATCCAATCATATTGGTGAAAAAAGAAAACACATTTGAAAAACAAAAAAATAAATATTTTTTCCATTTAATCATAATGTTATTAAGTGATTCGTCGACTAGATTAAATTGTTGAATACAGAGCTTCAATCTTTCACAAGCTAGTTTAAAAATCTTAAAAAACAATAATGATCTTAATGATTATCGTTATAGTTAAAAGAAATTTAAACAAATTTCAAATTTCATTTTTTCTTCTATCATTAAATGCTCGCTTTACATTAAAATTTACCGGGCCAGTAAAACTTGGTTCTCAATATTCTGGCTCTGGTTTTAAAAGCCACAAAAGAACAAACTTTACCGAATTGGAATGGAACTCACCTCCTTTTAGGCATTTTTTTTCCACTGAACCAAATCTAATTTTCAACATTTCCTATCATAATAATAATTAATCAATTGTTTATTTAAGAAAGTTTTTGTTTATTTTTTATTGTAAAAAGTATTGAATGTTCAACTTCTGATACATCGATCTCTTAAATCCTGAATGAGTATATTCTGACATGATTTAATCTATAAAAAACGATTTTTTTTCGATCATTTTTTTTTCTGTTTCTTTTCATACCGATAACTAAGCATTGCGCAAAACAAAAATCGCTAATTGAAACGATGATTGCAATTATAATTAATATACAAGCCATAAAGGAAAATCAAATATTACGCTATTAACAGAATGCGTTGATTGTACTTACTGATTATTCAAATTTAAAAAAAAAAAAACAAAGAAATAATTTAAATGTATATTTTTGTAAATAGGAAAAAAAGGTATTTTTTTCTTCTTCTTTTTTTACATTTTCATTGGGAAATTTGTTTGAAATGGAAATCTACATCCAAATTCCATAAATAGTTCCTTAATTATTATGTTATTTTTACAAATTTTTATAAAATCTGTAAATTTTCAGAAATTGACAAAAAAAATAATAATAATTTTTTATTGCATACAATATTCAATTCAATTGCAAATATTGGGATAAAACACAAAATATCTTGCTGAGCATTATTATTATAGCAAAAAAACACACTTTTCATAACTACCTTAAACAAAAAATTCACTGGCAATGGCAGTGAACTCGACCAATAAATAGCGATGAGATCAGAAAAAATATTTACTTATTATTATAATTGTTCATTGAACTCAGCTTCCATTCCAATGAAACCAATAAATCGAAATAAAATTGAATGATATTGATTGAATTTTTTTTATAATGCGGCTAAGATGAAATCATGGTGATGGAAGATGATATAAATGACCAAAAATTTCGAAACGTAATTTTCCAAAATGGCGTAAGTATTTCTATTTTTCGTTTAGAATTTAAAAGTAAAGAGTGTGTTTTCTTTTGAATATTTGTTTTAACGTTTATTTTTAATAATAAATGCGAAATAACCGATGCAAAATGTAAATCCTCAAATTATTCTCTAAAATATAATTAAAATATTAAAACGCAACAACTTTTGTGAACCAATCAATGTTTGGGGGGAAATTTGTGCGCACAATTGAACTTGACAAAAATCGATTTCAGAAAAAAGGAAAAATAAAAATAAGTACACTTTAATTCAAAAGAGGTAGAAAATAATTTACAATTATCATGTTTTCTAAAAATTTCCTGTTAAAATATATGAATTTTAATGCTGTCAATGCAAATGCATGAACTATAAATACAGTAAAGTCTCTATAAAAGGACCATTCCTCAATTGTGAACCAATTAGTGGGCTATTTCGTTTATTCCCTTTTAGAGAAACTAAACTGTTTATGTAATTAAGATTTACATATTTAAATTTTAAATGTCTTGTTGTCAGTAAAAGCTATTATTTAACATGCTTAATTTAGAATCAAAACTAAAATAATCTTATCTATCACTACTGAATCAAGTTATTTCACCCGATTCTAAAGAAGAATCCGTAACATTTCGATCCACTTCAAGATCTTCTTCATTCAATGGCAAAGAATATTGTGCCGATGGCAATATTTTGTTATTGGATTTCGAATCATCGGTATCACTTGAGTCATCACTTGTGTGTTGATACAATTTGGTGGATATTGTTTTCATTTTCATAGAGCTGTTATGAGAGCATGCGATCGTTTTTTCTGATTGATCTGAATCACTTGAAGAAGAATTGTCCGATGATATTTTGCCCCGTGTTCGATATTGTTTCGGTAAATTTGAGTCATCGTCCTCGAAATTTCCTCGGAAATTTAGTCGATCTTCTGAACGAGAACTGTTACGATCATTGTCACCATCTTTGCCTCTTTGTCGTTTGATACTATGGGCCATAACACGTTTTTGATAATCCAATTGTGGAAATAATTCACATGAATTTTCCAATGCTTTTTTGGCTGCCTCCATTTCAGCCTGTTGTATTGAATGTCCCGTTGAGCTGGCCAATCGTTTACCACGGAAATAAACAGCAACTTTATAGACTCGTGTGTTGGTTGGTCCGGTACACTCAATGACCTTGTAAATCGGAATATCTGGTTCACCACCATCCATTGTTCGTACTGAGTTTAACAAATTATAACAAAAATGGTTGAAAATCAAATAAAACCGCATTATATTTGTTTAGATACTTACATGTTAAACAGCATTGTTGTAATTTTGATTTGGGATCGTTCCAGTCTTGATTCATGATAAACAATTGAAGGCGCGGAAATAAACAAACTTGACAGAATGTTTCTGCAAACAAAAGACCTTTATCAACGTACAATGAACCTAAAAATGCTTCAAGAAGATCGGCACGATCTTTGGTTTTTAATTCATTTTTTGGATTTGAATAAATGGCATATTTGGTCATGCCTAAATCATCACAAACGACTGCTTGTGTTCGATTATTGACTAAAGAGCTTCGAAGCAAAGACAAATGACCCTCATGATGTTCCGGAAAATGACGATACAAATATTCTGAGCAAATCAATTGAAGAACAGTATCGCCCAAAAACTCAAGCCGTTGATTTGAGCCAAGTGTTAAATTGGTAAAACCGATGCTACGATCTGTGAATGCACGTGCCAATAGACGAATATGCTTGAATGAAATACCAACAGATTCTTCGAATTTGGTTAGATCCTTCAGAAGCGGATATGATTCGATCCATTGACGGTCACCGAGAGGTTCTTGTTCTTGCAATGGATGTGGTGGATAATTTATCCAAATCTGAAATGAAAATATATACATACATGTATATTAATGTATTGTAAGCACTTTTCAAAATGTGTCAAAATTTCTACTTTTTTCAATTCAGAGTCCTCTTGGAAGAGTGCGTTCGCAAAAACCTTGTCGGCTACATCAATGCCACCATCTAGAAGTAAAGCGCCCATCAGAGCTTCAAAACAATTGGCCATCGCGTGTCGGAGTTCCAATTCATGGCATAGATCAGAACCATGAGCGTAAAGCATAAATTCGTCCAAACGAAGTTTCTATACAAACATTGAAAGTGAATCAAATATTAAAATGCGAATGACCAGTGATCGTCCGTGATTGAGTTGTACCTTTGCTAAAACAGCTAAATGTTGATTTTGAACGATTGCTGCTCGGTATGTTGCCAAACCGCCCTCTTCAAGATCCGGAAACATAAAAAATAAGTGAATTGACGTTAAAAATTCCACAACAGCATCTCCTAAAAATTCCAGACGTTCATTGTGTGTGATATTGCTGTCCGTTTCGTCTTCTTTACCAAATCTTGACATAATATTGATGAGTGTGTTGATACCACGCTTTCGTGTATTTAGATAGTGAATTTTTCTATCACCATATTCTGGTTGTCGAACACCACAGTTTGTTAAACTATTTCGTGCGTGATCTGGATTTGTGCCATAATTTTCCTTATAAGATGGATGCGTTAGTGCTAATTGTAGCAAATATCGATTTTTGAATTTATAATCGATGTTTTTCTCCAATAAATCTAGTGATTGATGAAAACGTAAATGAGTTGTTAGGACTGGTATCAAAAGTGCATGCTGCACTATATCGCACATGATGCCTGTTCGATAGAAATTTTTCGAAACAATTGCAACAGTTACATTGCGTTTCATGCGGCCTTGAGTTCGCATTTCTTGCAAACGGCATTCTTTACTTTCCAATTTTCGTTTATCTTCGAATGATGGTTTTGACATATTTGCCACCAAATGACGAAATTTAACATATTCTCGCCATGATTTTTGATATTCTGGATTGCCTGCGTAGCTCAATTGGGGCGGCCGTACACCAAAATGAACGATTATTGGATGAATTATATTTGGATCGTCTGGATCAACGCATTCGGATAAATCGGTTACATTTCTATCGAGTTGATCAACTCGTATTGAGCATGGTTTCATACCTGGATTGATAACAACCATTCCTTTAACATCGTCCACATAATCTTGCCAATCATGTTGATTCAATGTTTGCATATTTTCCAAAACAGTTTCGGATACCAACGGACCAGAATTATCCAAGAGATATCGTAGCACTTCACTCATTGCCAAAATCTCTTTTCCATTATCAGGCAAATCACGAACGAAACGGGGTAAAAAATGAAAACATGGACACGCATCATTATTCCCTTTGGGAACCAGTGAAAAGTCAAGCATTTCAAGGATTTCGACGAATAAATAATTATCTACGGAAAAAAATGAAACGATAAGAAAATATTTTATTGATCCAGTCTTCAAACTCCTAAAACTGCTCATAAGTTTTAAGTATTATTGAGTTTGTTTTTTTTTAACTTACAGAACAAATCCAGTTCTCGAACCGTAAAATTTTCTGGCATCTTTTCTTCAAAATACATAATTTTGTATTCAATATTGAATCGAATAACCTGCGTACAATAAATCAAATAAAAAGATAAAAAATATATTTCAAATGTCCAATGGTTTCAATCAAATATTCATTTACCGAGCAGGTCGGAAGCTCTGCGATTGGTGAATGTGAAAGTAGAGAAAAGCCTTCAAATAAAAACTCATGCTGATCGTGTTTGATCATTGTTGGGGTTTTTGTCAGAAAATTGGTTGGTGGCGAAACAGTGATTTTATAATGATACAATTTGCCGGCATTATTTGAACTCGGATTACATTTTGGGGGTCCCGTTTCACCGGGGTAAATTCCATGCCTGATACCCGAACGTCTGGATTTGGCTGAACATCTACAGAGCGGTCCATCGTTCATTTCTCCAGGCTCATTATGCCATAGATCAACATGCAATCGATACGGATGTTGAATTTTTTTTGTTAATTCCTGCAGAGCAAAAAAAATTGTTTTTTTTTTTTTTTTTTGAATTATTCCTTTAGTCCACTTAAGATGAATGGAATATTGAACAAATATGAAATTTACTGTAAAAAAATCCATAGCTCGGCAATCGTCTTCAATGTTAAAGTCGTCATCCGATGAATCGGATGAAGAACATTTATCACCTAATTAAATGAAAATATAAACAGTGAACGTAAGGGTTAAAAAAAAAAAGATGAATAAATGTCAGTTATTTCTTACTTTTGTGACGACAAACCCTATGTTTTCTTTTCTTGGGCTGTTGATCAATCGCAGGCTTTGTTATTCGTGCCTTTTGACCACGTTCAATTAATTCTGAATCAAACAAAGTGCATAAAGTCTCGGAACGGCTTGTGCCTTCCATTTCGTTCGATGAAGTTCGTTTATAGAATAAATCTGCCGGAGACGATCGTATCCAACACTCACTATCTGTATTTTCAGTCATTTCCTCGAGTTTTCTAGCTATATCTTCGGATGTTTCACAGAAATTGCTTCGCCATTTCTCTAATATCATTGCTCGTTCTGTTTTTTTGCAAACACTCTGTTTCAGTTCGGGTTCTACCCTTAATTCCCTATCATTGTCACATTTTACTGGTGGTGTAGTTTTTGATCTAGAAGACCGTCGTATATCAGGTGGTCTGCTAGTTCGACTACACCTTGACCGTGTACTACTTCTTGACGGAATGTCATCCCTTCTGCTACGAGAACGATTCGAATGTAAGCTACTACTTCGCGATGAATGTCTATCACGATCACGTTTTTGTTCTTCGTTTCGTTTATAATTCGAATGACGAACATCATTTCGACTTGAAAACTGATCTCTGCGAGGTGAACGTCTTTGCCAATCCATATCTCTATTTCTATCTTGATTTCTATGGTTTCTATCCGTTTCTTTTGACCTTGATCTTGTTCGAAATCTTTGGCTTCTATTCACCGGCGATGACACATTATTTCGACGAACAGACGAGGATTTATTGTTCCTTTGAGTATTTTCGTTGATATCTCTATTTGAATTATTTGAACGTGCACATTGAATATTTTGGAATATATTTTCGGTTGAATTATCTTTATTTGAGGATTGAACTGTTGGCATTACAGGCGGTAACGTTCTGACAAATTGATTGAAATGAGCATTCAAATTTTGTGACTGGAAATTTGGAGGCGGAACACTGAAATCCATTGGCGGAAATATCACATTGTTCGGATGATTTTGATATGAAATTGGTGTCGGTACTCCGCCATAGGAATGCGGATAAAATGTATTACATTGTGAATTAAGTTCGCTGTTTAATGTTCCCGTTTGATTATTGGGAATCGAATTTATTAGATTATTATCACAATGATTTGGATCATATTGATACGGATAACTCATCTCTTACGAGCCTTGAAATGAAAGTCTATCGTGTGCCGAATGTAAATACACACTATACTGACACAATGTGATACCGACGTACTGTACAGTGTACAAATGTCAATTACGGCTTTGTTATTTCGCTCATGGAACATACCCTGCAAAGTGTGGGATGGTTAAAAATACATAATGCAGACTTCATTATTACCGACATTCACAGAATTTCTTCTCGAAATTGTATAAATTAGCAAATGGCATCAATGGATAAAAGTGGAACGAAAGAAAAGCTTAGAGAATCTCATATCTTTTAAATAAAAAGATTTATTTCAGTTTTTCATTTTTTTGGGAAATGGTTTTTGTTCAGTTTATTCGAATTCATTCAAATAAATGCTTAAAAAAGGTTTGTCTTTTGCCAATGAAAAACTTTCACTTTAAAAATGACCATTGTTCTTATGGTTGTTGGTATCGCCATTACTATCTGCAATCGGCGGCTCGAAGCTAGCTTCACCAGATTCGCATTCATTTTGAAAGTGAACGAATGCTTGCCAAACACACTTTGGAGGTGCATTATAAAGCGGATGCGTTGGCAACAGTTCATTTGTTAAAAGATCTCCAATTATAAATGGATCGGCACCAGCTTCTGAATGCTGTGCTATTGATACACCGCTCAGTGTATAGCATGTGTGGTAAAGATCAGGTGGTCTGTATTTAAAAAAGGAAAATGGAATTATTTTTAAATAAATTATTCTCCAGCAACAACTTACGTGTCTGGTTTGTCAACAAGACCACCCTGTTGTCGCTGACAACAAATGATTATGTATTCCTGTAATGCTCTTAAATCGAACAATGGTTTCTTTAATATTTGACTTAAATGCGGTTCTGTGAATAGAAAAAAAAAATACACAAAATGAAACTGGTCCCTGAATTGGAAAATGCACCGCAAAATCTCATCAAAAATGTTCAACCTTTTTTACTAATGATTGCTTGGACAATTGGCATAATAGCACCACACCAAAACGAATAGCATCCATCGACTAATTTATTTGTTCGTCCTTGAAATCCGCCCTCGAATTTCATCTGTTTATTCACCGTCCATCTCTGTCATTGAACAAAAGAGAAGACAGATCGATTATTTATTATTGATTTTGTGATATTTTTTTTTTTCAATAAAAACTCACCAATAATGCATCCAAATCACATTTGCCAGTTGAACCTAGCAGGGCAAGCGCAGCAATACCACAAAATGTATAGCCACCATGTGCCTCTTTATCAGGCACACCGCCCATACCGCCTTCATACGTTTGACAAGATGATATCCAATCAACAGTCCCCTTAAATAATTTTGCCTCTTCTTCAGCTGATATATTAACAAGTTTAGCAACCGAAACGGCACAATATGCACCCCGTACATCAATTTCACCATCGTTGTCCATTCGAAAGGCACCCACTGAATCCTCGCGTACACTATACAAAAACTGTATCAATGATGGCTTATCGATGGCATCATATGCTTCTTGGGTTCCAATTATGCACAGTGAATTAACTGTCGCATATGTTGTCGCTAAATGTGCTATTTGTTGTGGTCCACCGCCAAAGCCACCACTTTTTGAGCGGCAACGTACTAAAAATTTAACAACACGTGATAACAATTCATCGGAAAATTTAAAATTAAGCAAATGTGCCGCATTCAAAATCCAATACACCATCCATGGTCGGCTACTATCCAAACATTCGTAATTTGTTGACAATGAACGCATTGAATTTTCTAAATACTTAATGTGCTGCATACGATGAATGACTGGCGTTGTTTTCCGATTATCCAAATATCTTAGTTGTTCGAAACGATCAAAGCATTTTTCGACGCGACGCTCAGCTTCCACCTGAAAATGGTATATCAGAGAAAATTGAAAAAACGTTGAAAATGAAATTCAATTCGTAAAATATCAACCTGGTCAATTGATGTTGCTGTTTTATATTTTTCATCATCGAATTTGAGTTTTTTAAGTTCTTGGAAATTCCTCAATTGCTCCGGGGCGTCCATTTCGTAATTTTATCAACACAAACAACAGACGCACGAATTTAAGTAAATTTGTGTCTTTATTTTCTCTCTATTTATGCTTCGATAGATTTGTTTAATCGTGATAAATTCTGGAGCTTATTTATTATTTATATTAATAAACGTAGCTGCATTCCTCAATATCCATTAAGCACACTTGAATCTGTGCTCAATTTCAGATAAACTCACTTCACTCTCAGGTTCAAATAAAAATCAAAAATATAAAATAATCCGTACTTTTGTGAAAAATCAAATGAAAAAAATGTTCAAATGTCATTCTCATATTGCTTCAGGAATTTTTCAAATGTCACAAGATAAAATCAAGCGAAAACATTTTGACATAACGCGAATGCGCATTTACGACAGGTACATAATCTGTCGATCGTCTCAATTAATCAATTCAAATGAAAAATGTCGTGAATTTATCTTTATTTCGTTTGAAATAATTTATTTTGAATTTTTACGCTAATGATCGATTATAAGAAAATAGGAATCTTAGAAGCCGCCAGTAACTTCGATAGATGCACCAGTTATATACGAGCTCCGGTCGGAAGCTAGAAATAGAATAACTTCAGCTACCTCTTCGGGTCTTCCAAATCGTCTCAACGGGCATTGCTTCATCATAATGTCCCTTACTTTTTGTGGAACCGTTTCTGTCATCGGAGTATCGATAAAACCCGGTAAAATGCAATTGGCTCGAATACCAAATTTACCAAATTCTTTAGCAGCTGTTTTAGTCATGGCCTCAACTCCAGCCTTGCTTGCCGCATAATTCACTTGTCCGATATTACCTATTTTTCCGATGATGCTTCCAAGATTGATGATTGAACTGTTCGATAAGTTTTGCTCAA
Organism: Mayetiola destructor; assembly: GCA_000149185.1. Classification (NCBI taxonomy): domain Eukaryota; kingdom Metazoa; phylum Arthropoda; class Insecta; order Diptera; family Cecidomyiidae; genus Mayetiola; species Mayetiola destructor. The sequence goes on from GL501519.1 coordinate 3,014,543, forward strand.
TAATTGCATTTGCAAATTCTTGCATTATTAAAAAAGATCCCTATTAAACGATGAAACCGAAAAAAAAATATTTGAAAGAAGAGCATAAATTTACGCATAACGATCGAAAACCTACTTTTATATTGGTTCTTATAACATCATCAAAGTTCTGTTCATCCAATTTTAAAATAAAATTATCTCTGGTGATGCCTGCTGCATTAACAACGATGGTTGGTACTGTTCGATATTTCGTCTGTATTTGCTCGAGCGCATTGTGAACACTTAGCTTTGATGAAACCTCAATCTCAACGGATTGATTTTCACCGATTAATGACTTTATCGTATCGTGCGTAGCATCAACATTTTTATCGGCTGCAACAATTGTTGCTCCTTCTCTATTTAATGCATGGCAAGCAGCTCGACCAATACCACTGCCGGCTCCTAAAATGTAATTTTTATCAAAATAATGTTGTCGCTAATAGTTGAATTCAAAAAACCAAAAAAAAAAATAAAATAATAACATTTGATAATAACCGGTTATAAGTGCTATTCTTCCAGCCAATGGTGCAGACATTGCATGAATTTTTTTTTATATATATATTCAATAAATTGAGCGAAAGACAAATGTCAACTGTTTCGTTATCATTGAAAATCGCAAACCAGATTCTTTTGTTGTTCTGAGGTTGCTTTTCTTTTTCTTTGTCTTTCTATCTATTTTCGCCATTTCGTCAAAACACGAACTACAAGCCGAATTACCGACCAATGATTCAATGATTGCGTATAAGCTATTATCACATTGAGGCTGAGAACGCGACCTAAATTTGTTGCTATGAAAACCTGCATCGCCCATGGAACGGCACCATACTGTTTCAACTGTTGTCAGAAATGTTCACTCATTATATGGAAGAGAGAAAAGAAAACACTTTTTTTGGTGAACAAAATTTCATCAATTTCGTTCGATAAATTTTAAACAATGGCTGATCCGCTCAGTTTACTGCGACAATATAATATTAAAAAGCGTGAAATAGTCGAACGCGAAGGACAAATTATATTTGGTGAATTTTCTTGGCCGAAAAATGTGAAAACAAATTATCTAAAATACGGGTAAATATTTGTTATTTTGCAAACGCAATAGTAAAATGTCAGCAGCAACAACAACAACAAAAAAAACATTCGCTTTCGTTCAAATATTTGGTTATGTTGATGTTAGCAAACATAAAATTGTTTTCAATACATCCACATAAAAATACGATTATTATTTATTCGCTTTAAATGCTCAAATATTAAAATTTAATTTGCAGTTCCGGTAAAAAGGGCGCACCACCAGAGTATTATACACTAGAATGTTTGCTCTATTTGTTGAAAAATGTCCTACTCCAGCATTCAGTATATGTGCGACAATGTGCTGTAAGTATAATTTTTTGATGTTTAAATGTAAATGAAAAAAAAAAAATAATAATAATATCTTGAATGTCCATGATGAACACACTCAATTAGGCCGAAGATATACCAGCTGTTAATCGTCCGGACAGAAAAGAGCTTTTAGCATATTTGAATGGCGATACGTCAACATGTGCCAGTATCGATAAAAGTGCGCCATTGGAAATTCCAACACAAGTGAAGCGTCCACTTGAAACCGATGGCTTGGAAACAATCGCAAAAAAGGCCCGATATGAAGACACTCAGGTGCAAAAAGTGCGTGAACAATTGGCAGCTCGTTTGGAATCGAATAAAAAAGAAGCTTCGGTAAATATTGACAATATCAAATCGTTGTCCGAAGCGATGTCTGTTGAAAAAATTGCCGCCATTAAAGCAAAACGTTTGGCCAACAAACGTACCACAATTAAACGAAATGATAATGATGATGCAATGGGCACAGATTTACGGGCAATTTTGGACTTTGATGTAGATTCAACAAAAGATATTATTAGCCGTGAACGTCAATGGCGAACGCGTACAACGATTCTTCAAAGTACAGGCAAAATGTTTGCAAAAAATATTTTGGCCATTTTACAAGGTATTAAAAATCGTGAAGAAGGACGATCAAGACCAATTCAACCACAAAGTCGATTGCCAGAACCGGCAAGAATAATACGACCGGTACAACAACCAGCTCAATATAATCGTTACGATCAAGAACGTTTTAATCGACAAAAGGAAGAAACTGAAGGTTTTAAAATTGATACAATGGGAACATATCATGGAATGTCATTGAAATCTGTAACAGATGGTTCGGCTGTGCAAAAAAAACAACAAATATCTCAAATGCCATTGGGTCAATCAAAAAGTATGCCAAATGCACAGCAACGGATTCAAGTTCAACAGCAAACGGGTAAACGGCCATCTCGAACACCAATTATTATTATACCAGGCACAAATACCAGCCTTATTACAATGTATAATGCTAAGGATATTTTACAAGATTTACGATTTGTGTCAACCGATGACAAGAAAGCGCAAGGTTGTGCCCGAGAAAATGAAATTCTTTTACAGCGTCGAAAAGATGGAAACACAACCGTTCCGTATCGTGTTATCGATAATCCGGCAAAACTATCACCGCAAGACTGGAGTCGAGTTGTTGCTGTGTTTGTTATGGGTCCTGCTTGGCAATTCAAAGGTTGGCCTTGGAATGGTAATCCGGTGGAAATCTTTTCACAAAGTAAGTTCCCCCTATGCAAGTTGGCCAGGCCGTTGCTCGAAAATCCTATCAAAAATAATTGAAACTTATCAGTTTATTTTATTTTGTTTTTTTTTTTTCAGTTTGTGCATTTCATTTAAGATTTGACGAAATGAAATTGGATGCAAATGTGGCTCGATGGGCAGTTAGTGTGCTCAACTTATCGCGAACGAAACGTCATTTAGATCGGGCAGCTTTGATGACATTTTGGGAACGTTTGGATAGCTACTTAATGAAAAATAAACCAGATCTTCGATTCTAAATTCTCTTTACTATCAAACAAAACACAAACAGATCAACCATTCATTTAATGACACCTAACAGAAACAAAACATTGTGCTTTATTTCATTCACCAGAAAACCTTCAAAATTGAAGCGAATAAAAAGGATTGATTTAACTAATGATCCTTTCATTGATTTTATTGGGTAGTTTTCGAGATGAAAAGGAATAAAAAAAAATTTCCTTTCAACAATAGTAAGTGATTTGAATTTAGAAATGAACCCCAAATCGTTCGTCGTTGTCATATTTTAAGCTCCAATTTTTAAAAAATATTAAAAAGCTGAAAATAAAATTGATCAATTGAATAAAGCCAACTAATTAGCATTTTTTTGGATGTCTTTCGAAACTGAATTGAACCATTTCTGAAAGATGAAGCTTTGATCGAAGTTCCCTTCCAATCATGTCACATTTTGTCGAGTCATCGATCCAAATCGCTGAAACAATAGACGAATTCATTTTAATATTCAATAAATATGCACAGTGGGCATTGCCCGCTGCTTGTGAATACAAATAAAATCGATTTGCCTAAAACTGTCATCAGTATATTGATGACTGTGAAAAAAAAAACTCAATTGCGTGCATTAAATACCTATTTTTATATGTCGTAAGCGGCTGCTAAATACGACACCACAAATAGATGAGTTCCACATCAATTTTTCATTCAATAAAATAAGCAAAATATCCATCCACAGCTTATTGATCTCAGCATACGGAACAAATCGGTCAATTGCAATCTTCCATCTTCCTCCATTTTTATTTCGTTCATCTTCCCAATACGGTGGAATTGAATAGCGAAAGAACGCATAGTCCGAGCCTATATCAAGATGCGCTGGTGGTCTTATCGATTTGATAAGCATCCAAAATTCAGCAATCGATTCGCAGGTGGCCACTTCGTGAATACATTCATTCCATATTTTATAGTTTTCCTTTTTGTAAAACCAAAATGTCCACGAATTGAATTCGGTATTCATCAATTTTCGTGATACATTTGAATCATATTTCTGTAAAGAAATATATTTTATTTTTAATACTCTATCCGTATGGGAATGAAGCTGTACACGGTAGATCGAAATGTTATTCATCAAACTCACCAATAGCTCCATTTCTCTGAAGTTGCTTCGAATTTTATTTCGAAATGCTGTGGGTGATCATTGAATGTCGGAATCGAAATGAGAATGCCCGTGAGTGATTTTTAAATGCAATGTTTATTTCGATTTGAATTTTTGAAAAAAATGTCATAAAATGTACACTTATAATAACGAAATTCAGACTTCAGGTCTATTTTTCTTATTCATATTTACTGAAACATTATTTTTTGCCTTCTACCATAATAATATGATAGCCAAACTTAGTTTTTACCGGCGGATCTGAGGAAAGACAAAGAACGTATATAAATATGATGATATGAATAGCGTTGTGCTCACATCTTTTAAAGAAGCTTACGGTTTACCTGTATAAACTGGATTTGCGACAGTTGAAATTGGCAATGCGAATGCGGCTTCTTGAAATGGACCAACCATTGCACCGCGAATTTGCCAACCTAAATCGCCTCCTTGGCGCGCCTTATCTTCACTATAAGCAGCAGCCACATCTGGAAATTTCTGTCCAGCTTTGATTTTTTCCAGAGCTTCCAAAATTTTGCTTTGTTTTTCGCATAAAATGTGTCGCACTTTTACAGCATTCCCGCTTTTTTTCTCTTTACCAGCTACAAACATCGGGAAGAGAAAACAAACAGACAATCATTTTTGATGATGCTACGTGCTAAATCCACATTAACTTTAATGATTGTTAACTTGTTATGATTCGAGATTTGAAATAAAAGGATTTACCTTTGTCACCAGAATCTGGTGCCGGTTTCGATTTGCCTCCTTTATCCTTGGCTCCACCTCCTTTAGCATCTTTTTTCGGAGCCATTCTTCAAAGATTCAATCAGATTGATAGGTGATACCGAATACAGGTTATGTTCCGTTTGACATCTCCACACAACAACGCTAACAATAATATTATGTATAACATTTTAACAACGTAGTTGACACAAATGCTGGATCTTTTTTATCGACGTTACGTTTCTTTTTCCAATTTGATTTTTTTTAACGAATTTTATGACTTGGTATGTGAACAATGTGTTTTTGTAATTGTTTTCATTTCCATTGTTCAATTGAAGCCTATTTTTTTATCTTATTCTATTTTTTATTTTATTTTATTTTATGGGAATAGATATCATTTCATTTTGAGAAATATTATTTTTATTTTTACATTTTTAGTTTTAATCCATCGAAATACAAAGTACGAAAACACGGAGAAAGTGAATAGAAAATGAATAAAAACTATTTTTGATGTCAATAAAAAATATTCTTAGAATTTGATCAAGAAAAAGCGATTCATCCGGAGCTATTGCAATGAGACTACGTGTTATTTTATAATTTATTATATATTCTGGCCGTTTTTTTTTGTTTCTCTTTTCTCTTGTCATTGTTTCTTGTTTGTTTTCACAATCAATTGCGATTTCATCTGAACACAATATAGCCGAGTAAAGCAAAACGAAAAAAGAAAAATCTCAATCGGAATGATAAACAGGAACAAATGATTAAAAGAAGAATCTTACTATGACAATTCTTGTGTTTTTATTTTTCCCTTTTTGATTTGAAATGAGGAAAACTCTATATGAATGATAAGCAGTAGCAGCAACAGCAACAAGAAATATATATACAAAAAAAAAAATATTGTTTACAATGTGCGAAGCGAAGATGTGTTCATGAATTGTGCAACCATTTTTCTTGGAACAAAGTTAACTCACAAAGTTTATAGATCATAAAGTAAATGAGTATCTAGTATGACACTGAATATGGGTATAAGGGTTTTGTTTGACAAGCAGAAAACATTTGCTAAAATGGTGCATTCCAACCATCACAATATTCCCAATGAAGATAATATATTCAATATCAATTTTATTATTCAGCTTCACATATCTTTTCCTATGCTTTGTCCATTTCTCAAATGCTGAAACGCTTTCGATAATCCCAATCAGAGAAGACAAAAAAAAAAAAAAAAATAGAAACGAGAAAAAAAGAATCAACTGGCCCAAGAATTAAATACAATTTGTCATTTTCGTTTTGTGGTTGCAGTTGAATTACGAATAGTGAATTAATTATTATTATTATTATTACTATTATTATTATTTGTTCTTATTTTTTTCTCATCATTCGCCAGAGATGTTGCTCAATATGGATGAGACGTGCAAATGCAGGAACTTTTCTATTTAACAGCAAATAGACAAATATATTCAGTATACATTCCAAACTATTCCCGTTTCAATTCCACTAGCTATTTCCAGCTATATTTATATTGATCACGTTTTACCAATAGCCAGTGTGCAATATGCATTGCTTTCCAACTTTTTTGTCTTTTTTTAAATTTCATTCTACAATAGCATTGATTACGGAGAACTCTTAAATTTCGAAACCTGAAAAATAATTAATTTAGATTTGAATAAATATAAGATTGCGTTGAATAGAATGTACTTTGTACTTGTGTCCACAAAAAAGAGCGTTACTCATTTTATTTATTATTTTTCGCATCGAAATTGTCGCTTTGAATTTCAATTGATCTTCAAATGACAAGTTGATTCAAGAAATCTCTCAAATCAGTCAATTTATTGGATTCGAACAATATGTGGTCAGGTCTATTTTTCCTATCTTAGAAATGGAAAACGTTCGGCTTCCGTTTCTATTGTTATATATTTTTACCGTTTATTATTTCGCACTTTGATATCATTGATACATTTTGAATGCAATTTTTGATCCTTCGACAAATTCAGAATTACATACATGCCACAATAAAATATGTATACCAGTTGTTGAATGAGAAGGTATTTTGATTTTTTTTTTTTTTACGTGAATTTTTTTTTTCGTTGTTATGCCATGATGTGTATTTGTATGTGGACCCGTATTGTCATATGGTTACAAACAACGTCGAATGTGAATGCAATGAGCCAATTTGCGGAATTTCGAGTTGATTTTTTGCTCGAAAGAATTTTATAATTCGCGGAAATTGGCATTTGGCGAGAAGACCTCTTTTGGACATCTGAATTTAATTATTACTTTACGATCGAATGCTGTGACGGTTATACTTAATTTTCCATTTAGTTTATTTTCGCTTTCCTGATAAAGAAAAGTACAATTTAATTATTTATTCAGTTCGTTTCGTTCATTCATTTTGGTAAAAAACAAGACAAATATTCTTAAAAGAAAATTTGAATGTGAATATATTGTATATTTGACGATCCATCCTTGTTTATTTCGTATACTTGAGTCTATTTTTCGTCTATTCCACTGAATCGATAACAAAAGTGTACACAATATATAAGTTTGCCGGTAGATTCGTCCGTCTTTTTATTTTTTTCTTCATATCGTTCTCTATTTTAGCCATTCCATTGCCATTGTCGTTTTCTGATGCAATTATAGTCATTGGTATCCAAACATCCACATTAGTTATCACTTGATGACTGGAAGTTGTGGCAAATATGGCAATCCCAGCGATATCAAAATAATGAACAAATACAAATCGTAATGGATTAAATAAAAAATCTATCGCAAAATGAAAATGACATTAATAGGGAAAACGGTAGAAAGAAGTGGACACGCACACTGATTTAGAAAAACGATTGATTGGAAATTCACAATTGTAGATTGCACATTGCAATTGCACATTGCACATTGCACATATACAACAATCAGACACTTCACAAGATCATCATAATTGAATCTAAAGGAAAATTATTCATTAAAAAATAGAATACAAAAAAAAAAGAAATAACTAAAATGAAAGCAAATCAAATGATCTCATTGGTTATGCTTTTTTCAATGCTATCATCATTGAACATTGCACATTTAACATTTTAAATAAATCTGTATCGATCACATCGATCCATAAATATTTGAACGATGGCTTCGGTTCCTCTTCGGCTGTTTGTTTCTCTTCCGAATGTGTGTGTGTGTGTGTTGTTTTTTTTTGCATTACGTATCGCATATGAAGCAACATATTGCATATGTTGTCAATTATATTGTTAAAGAAGAATCAAAAGATCTCGAGTCTTTTTTGGTGATTGTTAAACTGCTTGTTTGTTATCATAAGATTGTTTATTTAATTGGGCTTTCATCACTTTTTACTGATTTGTGAGTTATTTCTTATTATGAGGAATACATGTTGCCGTGTATGATTTAGTAATATGGTATATCGATGTCCATGTAAGCCGACATTCAACTCTTCGGTTTAGTTCTGGCAAATTAATTTATTGTGAAGATAAGACAACGGTCGAATTATTATTATTAGTGGTAACTTCATGCACAGTTCACAGTTATTTTTTTTTTTTTTTTTTTTTATTTTAAAAAGGCACTCGCACCATTTATATATATATCGCATTCATAGATCCAATATTAATTATTCTTCTGTTTTTGTTTTGTTTCTGCTGCAGTTTTTTTTTTGTTTCTGTCGAATGAATGCAGATACTTAAGTGACCAAATAGTTGCTAATGGAATGCACCTTAAATATTGTTGACAATCTCAGTGAGTTCCAACGGAATTAATTTGGTAATATTTGTATGATTTTGGGAATTTTCATCAAAAATTTGGATTTCGGTTGGTTACGACTTGCCATTAGGAACTTTCCCAATGGAATTGTTACACATTTTTTTTCGTAATTCAAATGCAAAACAATTCAACAATCGACCTTTTGCCCCATTATGTTCAGATGGTTGATGTGACATTGTCAAATCATTACACAACTGAATTTTACATTTTTCATTCATTTTCTCTTTCTCTCTTCTGGATGTTCCATTTTTTTCTCGCTTCAGTCATAGTTCCATTTTGATGAGAAAAACAATTTGTTTTACCGGAATTTTTACGAACGCCAAGTGTATCGACACCGTCTAGATACGTTTGTAATACAAATTTCCACATACAAACTGTGCATTTTTCATTATTACGATTTCAGTTCGGCAAATAATAAAGAGTTGGAAAGGCCACAATGTAAAACAATTTGTTGTGTTGTTCGACTGTTTTTTCTCTCCATCAAATTTGTTCAACTATTTTTTTTTTTTTTTTTTGTTTGAGTTTTTCTGAATTTTGCTTGATATTTGGCAATCATCACATTTTTCCTTTGCCCATACCATTTTTGTTGTAAAATTTCGGCGGCGGCAAGTAATGAAATGTTTGATGATGAACAATACGGCACGATGACCGCACGGTTTGGATTGTTTGTTTTTGAGGAACTAAATATGATTTACGTTTATTTTTTGTTTTATTTTTTTTCATATTTCTTTTGTTCGTCAACATCAAGAAAACAAATCATTTTTGAGGTATTATCAAGCGGTGTGTGGGGCATTACACGTGTATGTGAATGAATAATGAATAACAATTGAAATCTAGTTTTCGATATTCACACAGTTTGCGGTTTATTCACACCAGCATTAACAAGAGCACGGACAAAAAAGCTTCAATGGCACTTGAACTTGATTCTGAGATATGCGCGCCGTCCAATTTTCACAAGACTGGTTTTCGCAGTTATGAATCTATTAACATTTATATGAGTCAAATTGAGACTTTTTTTTTCCATTTGCTTCACGTTTCTTGTGGTGTTTTTTTTTTTGTTACATTTTTATTTAATCAGAAAAAAATATTGTTAATATAATATTTCGTTTCAAATGTTTTTCCCAGAAAAAGTCCAAAATGACCAAAAATTTAATTGTACAAGAATGGTAGTAGAAATTTCTTGATTTCAAAATTGTTCATTCATCAATTTTGAATAATGTTTAAATCAATTTGAAATTTTCGAAATGGTTTCTCGCATCGAAATTTGAAACAACAAACGAAAAAAGGAAAATATAGTTGATCGAGTGTTTGTGATAACATAACATGATCAGCCGGACATATACTCCTGTCACGTAAGAAATATATCGATGGCCCCCTGACAATTGCAAGAAAAATCTATCAAAACCGATGAAAAATAGACAAACGAACATTTCAAAACAGACAAATCAACATGTTGGATCGCCAGGATGAATTTACGAAAAAAAAAAAAAAAAGAAAACCAATGATAGAAACACAGCGACTACACAGCCAATCGGTGAAAGCAAACAATTGTCATTGGACTTGCAGCGCACAAAAAATGCCATCTCATTCATTGCTGATTTTTATCAAGGGATCAAACCAATGATTTGAGACTTGTTCATTGTTATTTGTTCCTACATTTTCCTCTTTTTCTTCTTTTTCTTCCTATTTTTCTATTTCAGTGTTTCGATCTGTTGCACATATTCTCTTTCCATATAATATTTTTCCATTTCACAGCCCGACTGTCTGTACAATAGCATTACACATTCCAATATGTAATACGCATTGTGCATTGTATAGCCGCAGTTGGCGAGGACAACATCTTTGGAACACATGTAAATTTCGATTTTTCAAAATTCCGGTAATGCATGTAAATTTTTCAGGCGATCGCTTGTTTAAAAGCTGTCTGAATGAGTAATTTTTCTGTCACAAAAATTTTCTACCGACTGAACGGTTGACACATGGTTGATTGACGTGGTAGAGGTCTGACAGTCTTAAGCACCTTTAAAGCTTTGTCGATTTGCGCATTTATTCGAATAAAATTGACAGCGGTGTTTGCATTGAAAATGTATTAGGAAATTGCATCCTTTTCTAAATCAATGTTCGAAGAAACATCAAATTCATCTATGGTCTATAGCAAACAATCATTATTATTATTATTATTATTATTATTGTTTGATGTGTTTAAATAATCAAGCTTTAAAATCGTTTCGCATTTTTTGTCCGGGCCATTAAACATTGTAAATCTACTCCGAACCTAATGGAATTTTGACGGTAGATTCAACTCGAAGTCTAGTTGTGCGTGTTAAAATTTAAAGGGTTTAAATCCATTGGTTCACAAGTTATTGGCTAAAATGCCTTTTTGTCATACGAATTTTTCATCATTTTTGATCTATTTTGTAGTCACGTTTCAACAGTGTTAACGGTTTCCGATCTCAATGAAATTTTGCCGGCGTATTCTCTAAGTAAAACAATGACCAACAACGTTTTGATTTTTCAAAAAAAGGGTATCTCTTCCTAAAAACGGCTCCTCTAAATAATAATTCTCCTTGAATGTAGATCAAGGAGAAATGGTCCCGGGGGCATGAAAATTTTACACCAAAAATATTTTTGACGGGATATCGACTGGCTATAGGGATGGGTCGATACTACTGGTTTGTCTAATAGCTGTAGTGTGCCGAACTACAATTTATAGAGTTTTCTCGATTTCAATTGCTAAAATTCAAGTGACTATGAAATAGGTCTGGTGAATATCACAGATGATAAAGCTGGATGTGTTCCATTAAATGCCAATATATCAAGCATCATGTCAATTAATTGGCAGAGTACTATTATTATGAATCTATATCAATTCCAACTGAATGCTGAATATTGAGCACATTGGAGAGTAAAATTCAGTTAGATTTTCATGCGATAACATTTGTAATAAATTGTTTTCTATTTTTCAATCATTGCCTAATGCACATTCTATTGGCTGTCGATTGGCAATACTGAATTCATCAAATGATTCATGATTTTTGTCTCGAACCCAGAGCGTGTGATAATATTTCCATTTAAAGAATGAAAAAAGTTACACTTACACAAATACATGACTATTGCCATTGAAACATTGAAAATATCATTTTGAAATGCATATGATTTATGCAAATTTATAAATTTCACATAAAAAACGTTTATAGAATCGAATGTGCATAATTACAATCAATCGAATTGCGCACATTCTTTACAATTCATTAACAAGCGGAGAATAGAGAGAGAGAGGGAAGTGAAGAGAAGCAAACATCCAATTGCAAAATATCGAAATGAGAAACTAGCAAACATTTTAACGGCAGTCGACATCGCGCACATTTTCATGTCATATCGAATTTGATCGATCATTCTAATCTAATAGTTTTTTTACTATTCATTTTGCGATGCAACTCAACTATTCAACTATTAACAACAGAAATCTATGGCATTGCAATGGCTGACGCCATGGGCATAATTTATTTTCGATTTTTTTTCTTTATTTTTGTCGATCGAAATTAATTCTTTTTTTATAATTAAAAATAAATAATATTAATTATCATGCAACTGAAATAAACATACATATAAAATGAATTATCAATTATCATCAAAATCGAGTGATTGATTGATCGAGCTCACAAGTTAATATCATATGCGAATCTTATTTTTAAATCGATATTTGATTTTCTTTGTGAATAAATGCGCTCCTTGAATGTCACCATTTCCAATATAAAATTTCAGCTCATGGGTTTTTTCTTTTATCGTAGCTGTCGCTAGTCGTTACTAAAGCAATTACCTGTATACATATATATTTTTTTCTCCCGTTTCAATCGCTCAGATCATAATTTACTTTTGAAATGGTTTGATTGAAGTGATACGTCGATTAACACCGATGCAATGCCACAATATGTATGATTTTTGTTGGTAGAATTGTTGCTGTAGCTTGGTTAGCGGACTTCACGAAACACTCAAATCTTCGACTAAATACCGTTGAGTTTTCTCCAATGCTCTGTTGTCATGATTGGGGATATAATTTGCCGTTGGGTAATGCATATTTTCTTTTTTCTTCTGTTAGATCCGTTTGTTTTGTATCAATTCCACTGTTCAATGTTTAATGTTTTAATATATACGTGCAGTCATCATCATCCATGGAAGTGTTTTATTATTTTTTGATTATTATTATTGAAAAGACAAATGAATTCTTGTATTGAAACGAACATTGAGGTTTTCCCCTTCTGTTCGTGAAAGTCCATTTGTGATTTTCTATTGCAATGATTATTTTTTTTTTTTTATGATTCATATTATGAATATGTACAATGTGAAATGTGCAACGATATTTTATTCAAGATTATTGTATATTCTACGGCTTTGCATTCGCATTTATCGAACATTGAACATTCATATTTGCCGTTGATAGCCACACGGACTGTTTAAAATTTCTTTTCATTTTTCTTACAATATTATTTGTGTTATTTTTTTCTTTTAATTTTGAAACAGGAGGAGAGAGAAAGGGAAAGAGAACTTTTAATCGAATTACACGTTTTTATTTACGACTTTGAAAATCCGAATGTTTCTTCTTTTTTTTGAATTGGAGATTACGGTTTACGGAGCCATGATATTATTAGTTTCATCTGCGAAATCGAATATTTGAAATTCGAAAGCATTTACACTTTGCACTAAAATGCACTGATTCTTTTCTCTCTTTTCCCTTCTTTGGGATTATTTTGTGTTTTTCATTATTTTACAAAGATAAAGTTACATTTGGTCACTCATGCCGTTTCCTTGTCACTCGAATTTATCTGTCACTTTCCGTTTTCTGTTTTCTAACGAACAGTTTAATCAAATTTATCTGTCACTTTCCGTTTTCTGTTTTCTAACGAACAGTTTAATCAAATTCCAGATCACTATGTCGCATCCCACATTACTGCAATCAATAAATTAGCAATGTTCAATTCCCAAAATCATTTCAAGATGCCGTTCCCAATCTCAAACTTTGAATATATGTTTTACTACATTTTAAGAATCTATATAGTTTTTCTTCAATGTAAATTGTCCCAAAAAAACTCTTGATAGTTATTCGAAATATCAGCAGAGTTTTTCTTGCTTTCAGGACTCCTCCATTTTTTCTCAAATTTAAATTAACAGGTACATTATTGTTATAAATGCAAATATATTGACTACATTTTAACACTTTCTGCATATGCGATTATAGTTATTTATACTACTGTACTTTATAGTTGCAACTCCAGTCGATCCGAATTCTAAATGTAACAAATGGAAGTAAGAAAAGAATTTTTGAAAAATGTTCACACAAAATCCCCATAATGGCCATTGAGTCCATATGATGCAGAATTAACTATTTTGGTGTGTTAGCGTCTCTTGTTCATAAATAATTAGAGAAAGAAAAAAAAAGAAAAAACCAAATGTAGTAATGTGGTGTATAAAAATGGTGAACTGAAAAGTCTGAAAATTCTGGATTTTCACTCAGAAATGGAGAAATGATACGGAATGCGAAAAAGTATATTCGATTAAGCAATGCTGAGAGCGATATACAAACTCTTTGGAAAAATGACCCCAATAAACTGATTGATTTGCATAGTTTGGGTTAATGCCACCAAAATATAAATTTCCATTGGTTTTAATGTTATTTGATAATTTTCACAATAGCCAGATAGACAAACCGTTGAATGCTAATATCTTTACACAAGTTCATCTCATCATTTTCTTTGCAATGTGCGCTGTGCATACAATTGTGATTTTCTAATCGTCTATAAATGATGATTGGAACAAGTAAAACGTTTTAGCTGCTGAATTAATACTTTTAATTCATATTGATTTTTCGATGTTTTCAAAACCGTTCAAAATACATGGTTCATTGAGTGAGTGCTATGAAATGAATATACTTGAAATCAGCGAATATTTTCATATTTGAAAGTAAATAAAAAAAATAAAAACATACAACTATTGAGCACAGAAAGTATGAGGATGACAACAACGACACCACACTCACAGGTCGAAACATGCATTCAATGAATAAAAATATGAATTTGGAAAAAAAACTGAGTTTCGAAAAAAAAAGAAGAAGAATATTCGTGATCCCATGCGGCGGTCAAATGATCCGCATTAATTGATATATGTCCCGAGCATCGAATCAGAAACACACATATGAGAAATTGGAAGGCATCAAAGCCAAGAATGGAGCCAGAGTAAAGACAACAACAAACCAGCATATTGAATATGAACAACAACAATAAAATGAAGAAAATAAAGCAGATGAAGAAGAATTCGAAAACCAACCAAAATTAAATTCTTAAAATCCACCGAAATTTTTATTTCAAACATTATGGATACAACACGCGAGTATCAAATTTTTATCGCTTCGTTCTAGAGTTGTTGAATATGTCTTTTAAAACCTTTAAAATATACATGCTGACACGGTCCGAATCGGAGAGTAAAGCCGATAAGACAACGATGAATAAGCTTTGATGTTCATGATGTTTGAATCTTTGTTTGAATAAAAAAACAAAAAAAAAAATAAAAAGAAAAAAAAATTAAGAATTTTAAAGTCTTGGGTGCGTCGAAAGTCATATCCCGAAAACAGCAACAGCAACAACAAAAAATGAAATAATAATAAAAAGATCCCTAATTGTGGCTCCAGAATTCAGTGTCCGAGACTCATATGGTATAGGCATAATTTCAAATGCTTTTATTGATTACATTAGGCGTATTTTCATTCAAAACATTCAAAATCTGGGAAAGGAAAAAAATGAAGAGAGTCATGAATATATGAATCACCGTTTAACTCCACACTCGTTTACCTCTTCTATTCGACATGGAGTTGGATGCATTAAAAGAAAAAATGGAAATGCAATAATCGAATGCGTATCATCGGTGGAATTTAAACAGACATACACATATTCACGTATGAAACCTATCGTGTATTTTGTTATTTTTAATTCTGGGATTCAGTTGTCGGATTGACGAATTGTTAACCGGGAATTACAAGAAGAATAAGAAGAAGAAGAAGAAGAAGAAGAAGATGTATAAGAAGGAAATCAAAATTTATAAGAAATAGCGAAACGATGATTTTATAGTATGATTGTGGATTTTGGATTGTTCGTATTATGAGAAAAACACGTAAAATGAATTTCACTATCGAAATCCAACAAATGCATTCCATGTGCTCCACCAAAGGTTGTATGATGTCAAAACATGAAAACAAGCAATAATGATCAACACACAAATGTAAATTAATGCCCTCACCATTACAATTTACCATTCGAATATTTCTTAAACTGTTGTGCGCCTCACACGTCAAACTCAACCAATTTTTATTCCGTTTTTTCTCTGTTTTCCTTCAAATTTTTCATCATCGTCGTACTCGGTGAACGATTTCAAAAATCATATGATACACTACAAATTCAAAAGAAAAAACTAAATCGAATTAAATACCAAAACATTGCCTTCAACAAATGGATGGTGAATAAATATAAAGCAGCACATAATAATAATAATTTGTGCGATATTTAGAAAAAAAAAAAAAAAAAAAAATTAGAAAACAGTAAACATAAATCCATTAAATCTTAAGTACTTGTTGGGCTAAGCCGGGCCGGGCTGGGCCGTTACAATCATTTTATTTTCGTATTCATCCTTTGCTCAGTCAGACAGTCAGATAGTTTCGGTTATTGTTAGACACATTCAATTTTAATGGCAGGCATGGTATAGCAAACAATAATTTTAAATTGCAAATTTCAATACATCCGCAAACGGTCAACCGCCAGCCGCCATCCGCCACCGTGCTTGCTGTTTGTTGAATATGATACCAAAATTGATAGTCGCACAAAATGATGATGACAATGATCTATGTCCCATTTAATTGCAAATAAAATAAACTTTTCAAACATTCAACTATCTGATGATGATCACGGCAACTATCGATAAAACTTTACTGGAATTATTCAAGTGGTAATTAATTGAATCAAATTCGAATTGAAATTTATGCTATCGAATTATATACTTTGGAATTTTGTGCATTGTGCAATTACTGCAGATTATTATATGTGCAAAATACCAGCAAACGGATTCAACACTTCTTCTCGGGAATGATTTCAATGCATTTAATATACAAAATGATTGCATGAGTAGCGGTGAAGATGTTCAAATCAAATTGAAAACAGTAAATTCAAACAATGACATCTTCAATGAATGTAAAATGAAAAACCTCCAAAATGAAAAAAGAGAAAGAGAGAGAGAGAGAGAGAGAGGAGGAGAAAG
>GL501519.1:3031414-3047372 GCA_000149185.1 Mayetiola destructor
AAAAGAAGAAGAGAGAGAGAGAGAGAGAGAGAGGGAGAGAAAAAATAAATAGAGAATTTAACTCTGATGAACATTCGAACAAATGTTCATACATCAAAATAGACATTCTGATTAAATTTTCCGGTCAATTTTGTTTGGCTGACTTCAACTGTGATCGGTGATGTTTTCATGTTCGGTATTATCGGTTTTAAATGAATACTTAAGTCTGATGCTGTTCAAAAGAGTTGAATTTCCGATTCTGGCGGCAATTTCATCGTATCGAAATTTTTGCGTGCATAAAATCAATTAATTTTTATAATATTTATCGCACTTGATTATAAATATTTTGTTACCGACCAATAAAAGGTTTTGTTTCTCTCTTTTTTTTCTATTCGTCCGTTCAAATGACTCTGCTGGGATAACGAGCTATGAAAATCAATTGCATGCAGAAAATTATGTAAAAACATCATATGTGAATTGGGAAATAGTAATTTACGTATGTAAAATGCAAAGGAAAGATGTTTTATGTGTTTCAGCTTTCAACGCTTGGGAATTTATTTTTTAGTTATTCATACAATATTGCAGAATATGCTAAATGCTCATTATTCTTATAAATTCGATGTGTAGCAATGTAGCATGTTCAGTGTTCAGTGCTTGTAGTTTGGTCTTCTATTTTTATTTCTTCGAATTTGTATGATCCGTGTGCTGTGTGCCCAATTTTAATAATTATTTAAATCAATGTCGGCTTTCATCAATAACAATAATGTGGTGCTGATTTAGCTTTCCGATATACACTGTACTTGAATTTTAGCTTCATTGTTCCAAATTAAATTTGTTACTTATTCAAAAATAGAATTATGAAATGAAAACAGTAGACATGACGGATTCAATGTGTAAAATGTTTGAAACTGGTTATTAAAAATGAAACAGAACAAAACAACAAGAAAACTAAATTTTTATCGGCTTTAGTTTGTTGTCAGTCGCCAATGTGCGTCAACCCATGAATCATTATGCCCGAAATTTTTTGAATAAATCATTAAAAATCCTTGTTACACCATTTTGCCTTCAATAGGAATAATAATTCAATTATTTCATCGGGCCCGAATATGATAAATGGGTTGCTATTGATTGGGGAAAAAAAATTCATGGCCATCCATAACGGTATTTTCGATTGATAATTCATTCCTTGCATCAGCATGAATGGAACGAAAGAATGAAAATTGTTAAAAAGTCCAAACTGTTTCGTCTAATAAATCAAGTCCAATGTGTGTGTCCATTTTTTTTCTTTCTATCTCCTTTTGGTTAAACAAAATTAATTTCTATATATGTATAGCTAAAACTGAAAAAGAACAGTAAATGGACATTGTTCATAGAATTGAAGTTTGAATTCTCACGAAATTGAATCGAATGCAACGTCGAAAAGAAATCGCCAGAACTAAAAGGAAAAATTATGCGTAACGGATGACAGACAAGCAAGGATAAGTAAGAAACAAGTTTGACCACTAATCAGAATTCAAGTTTCATTTGGGAAAAAGGTCCGTTGGGTCATCTTTCGGTTTTCCTTGAAGACAATAAACGGATGCAAATCAATGAACAAACATAAACTGACCAACGTGCACACACAACGTGTATGATCATTTGGAATTTTGAATATTTAATGATATTGACTGGACAGTTGTGTCGCAACAAGCATATAGATAGTGTTAAGCACAAACGGACGAAAAGAGAAAAAGAAAAATATTATCGAAAGAAAATGCCAACCCTTTTTTGATTGTTCAAAATGAATTGAAATTGTCTTGATGATAATCGTACAATAAATAAGGAACGTCACCATTACTTAGAGTGAAATTTTCCATAATTTTAAATTGGGTAAGCAATTGGTTATCCTTAAAATATATGGACGATGGATGGCACAAAATATTTTTTTTTCTATTCACAAAGGGAATGAGAACAAATCATTGTTATGAAAGAAACTGACCAGCGGCCGATATATTTATTGCATTGAATACATATATGAAAGGGTGCAAAGCATTAAAAGATTTCGTGCGATTCTGATTATCTAATGCAATCGAATCGACCCAAATGGAACGAAAGAATAAAAAAAAAAAAAAAATCTCGTCACATTTTAAAAAAAATCGTTCTATATACGATTTTTTCCATGCATTTAACGAATATTTGTTAGACACATTGATATCACAGCCGTTAATGGGGTCCGAGATGTTTCCAATTTTGATTCATTATTATTAACGTTGATGATTCACAGATATTTACTAAGCTTCGACCTTTGTTCTTCGAATGAGCGGCAAAAAAACTTATAATTGATGGATAGAATTCCGATGGCAAGACGGCATATTCTTTACCCTCATACATACATACGCTTAATTTTGCGCCGTTGAATAATAAACGGTGGAAAAACAAGTTTTAAATGTTATGAGAAAAGTCCAAATGAAACGATACGATATATCCGTGTGCTCAGTGAATAAACAATCGAAAACAAAAACAACAATTTTAACGTTGAAATGACCATTGACCATTGTCAAATGCATGCTTGCCAAGAATCCAGATCTATACAACAAATATGCGAACTTTTCCAGACATACGGACGCTACATATGTTTTGAACCGTTTTTGACATAAGCATTCGATACATATTAGCATTCTATCAGAAGAATCTTTCGTTTTGATTCATGGATCTACGACACACACACACACACACACACACGCACAAATTATGCAACATGAATATGACAGTTTATCAATTGCTGATGAACAAAAAATGCAGAAAAAATAGCTTATCTTTTCCAGGAATGATAGTCAACTGTTGTACAAAACACAACGTATAACGCATAGCACAAATATTACGTATCCATCCAGAATCAATTCAAACGTTTCAATGTTGGCAATTTCGCAACAAAATAAAAAAATATCTCGAAATACATGAACATTGAGCACTAATAGTTCAACGTACAATATGAAAATTCTTGGTTGTATCATATTCTTTTATTTGCTCTCTAATCTTTTCATTTTAGCATTTCATTTCAGCATTTTTCATTAAATTTTTTGTTGTTGTAATTGCATTCAATTGGGCATCGCATAGAGGAAATAAAACGAATGTAATATAAAATGTCTTTGTAGAATCACATATTTTATAGGAAAGGTATTTCATGTTTAAAAAAAAAAAAAAAAAATGAAAATTCAAATGAAAAAGCAGCCGAGATGAAAAGGAAAACAAGTATAAACAGAATGCGATCGTTTTGAATTTTCTAATATGCACCACAGGTCGCATCAAAATCGTAGTTCACGTTTGAAAGCAATGACAAAAAAATGATTTTTTCTTTGAAAAATGTGAATCATCTGAAACTTATAGATCCAAATCATCAGCCCAATCTGACCACTAGAAGTCGTTCAAAAAGTCATCCAAAAGATGAACGGAAGGAGAGAAAAAATTCGATGCAAAATATAATATGTGCAATGTGCACCTGTGGTGTGTATAAAAATACAACAAAGATGCACAAGAACATTTCGCAAAATACAACAAAGATTTATGGAGATCGAAGTGAGGCAAACACACAAAAACTGAATTAAAAACGGTTTTCTCAAATCTGAAATGATCTGCTCGAGTTTGAATACATGAAAAGACATCAGCGTTATGCGTATAAGTTGTCGAATCTATACGGAGAAGGTCAGTTGATACATTTAAATTGTTACTGTTTATGGTGTTCATGATTTGCGTTGATATTATTTCAATTGCACTATTCGATTACGAGAAAAACAGCAAAGCAACAAAAATCGAATCAAGAAATATTTATATGCATATCGACGCACTTAGTTTGTGGTGTGTGGTATTGGATATTGAGTATTAAAATATGCCTACAGCCTTAATATAGCACATGTTATAACTCTAATGACAACAACAACAACAACAACAACAACAACAACAACAAAACACACAAATAATCTTGGCAAAAAATGAGCAAATGCAATGTGCGTATACCCGGCCAACGGTGTCAGTCGGAATGTAGTGTGATTTTGTTTCGTTTTTTTCCTCTTGTTTTTTTTGCAGTTGGAAGCGAAAAAGATGTGGCTCATTTATAAAGTCTCGTGATCTCTTTGACTTTGAAACTGTAACTGAACTGAAACAACATAAACAATAAACAAGCAACTAGAATAGCCATGTGTCTTTTGTTTCGTGTAATAATATTTGAATATTTTTAATTGCAATTTCTATTCACGTTCCATTCTGCCTGTCAATACACTATCCAGAATGAATTGTTTTCATGAAACGAACGAAAAATTCAAAGCGAATTATTTCGTTGTTTTTTTCTTCTTTTCAGTGGAACTATTGTAATATACAAGAAAGAATATATTTATTTTTTTGCACCACAAGGTACATTACTACATTTGGTTTCTTCTTTTTCTTCTTCTTCTTATCAAATTTTAACTAACTTCCAGAATTGCTAACGATCTGAAATTTTGGATTTAGGTAGATTTTGGGCGATAATGAATCACCAGCTGTTCCAAATTCTGGTTTTAATAGATTTTTTATGGTTTTTCCTTCAGATTTTATGGGTTTTTATCAAGAATTCCTGGGACAGATTGAAATTGTGCTAAGTTTCCATAATGCTTCGTAGTTTAGAAGCCATCAGCTGTGCTTCACGGCGTCAATCCTGGTTTAAAAGGATTTTGAGTGTTTTTCTGAGGTTCGATAGGATTTTATCAGAAATTCCTGGGACTTCATCAAGCCTGATGAAAAGTATGAGAATTTCTCATGATACTTTCTAATTTGGAAGCCACCAGCTGCAGTCAATAGAGCCTTAATCCAGGTCTTAGTGAATTTTCAGAGATCTATAGGATTCTATCAGGATTTTTTTTTAAATTATGGATTTTATAAGAATTTTGAATGTTTTTGACGGTTTTTAATCGGATAATAAACTCAGTGAAAAAAAATTGACGTAAAAAGTAGTCATTTTGACTTGTCAAAGTCGAAATATTGGACACGACTCCAGAACAGTCGACTATGTTAATTTTCGACCGTACAACAGTCGATATGAAATTAATTTGTGCGACCGGTACACAGTCGAATATCAACGTCAACAGTCGACTGTTCTGAAGTCGTGTCCGATATTTCGACTTTGACTAGTCGAAATGAGTACTTTTAACGTCAATTTTTTTTTTTACTGAGAACACATGAGAGTTTCGTATCATCATTGTGGTGCATATATTTGAATTCGGTACCATTGAATTTTGCTTGTTTTTACTTATTATTGTACATTCAACGCATTATTTTGTGGAAGAAGTAACGACAAACATTCGACATGGTGACATTCAGCCTCCACACATATATTTGGTTGGTTGTAAATGAAGCACGTTAAGTCTTTAAAATGAATTATGTTTGTACCATTTGCCGGTTTTTTTTTTTCAATTTGTTAACGCTCATCGATGATGTTCTCTTCAATAACTTGGGCTATCATGAGCCTAAGTGAGTATGAAAATGGTCACAGCACATTAAGACATATCATTGTCATGTTCAACAAACATTGATTCGCTTCATCCATAACGAAACGAATGCACCAAAGCCTGATTTCGTTAAATTCCTGTTGTTTGTAAAGAATAAAAATTGGAATTGATGCTGATTAAACAGAGAAAAATAATTATTCGCTCGATGTTGAGCAAGATTTCTTTATATGTTACTAAATAAAATCTGTATTCTCTACGTCAAACGACAATTAGAAGTAATTGCTCTCAATTTTAATTGCAAAACATTCTGAGAATACATTTCCGTTCTCTCAACTTTCACACATGATGAAAGGAGTCAAAATTCGAATCGTCAATGGCAAACTCTCAACTTCCGGCTATCAAAGAATTCTATTCATTCACTCAAATTCACTCTGTATTTTAAACAAAATTTCATAACAAATAACAGTAACAGCTAGACGCCCCCTAAGCACTGACAATAATATCCTCTTTAAAAATATTCTGATTTTTATAAGTAATTGATAAATAAATTATGTAAAATGATATGTTTAATAAATTCATTTGCTGAATGAATTGGTATCGTTTTCAAAACAATAATCAATGAACTGGATTTTCAATCGGAACTGGGACAAAATAACTGAATTCCGCTTTGAGCGTTGAGAATCCAAAAAAAAAAACAAAAAGTTCAAAAATTGCATCGGATGACCTGAAATTTCAGGCAAAAATATTTTGGTAGATTCTGTTTTGATCAAAGCCAAATGAATGTAACCATTTTATCGCAATCAGAATCCAAGAGACAACACAATAAGAAGAAAAATGTATATGAAATTTAATATGTTCCAAATATAGCCTGTGTTTCGATAAATAAACGATGAATTTTTCGTCCGAATAAAGTCATTCAACATTGAATGTGACAACTATCGTCGATTCAAATCCATTTTATGCCGAATTGTAATTCACCATTATAAGTCAGTTTCGTTGCAAAACACTGGAGAATTTTTTCCTTATTGAAATTAAACCACAACGACTGATTAGTGATGTTCATTTGATTCAAGAATTCTGAAATAAACCAAACCGAACTGAAAAGAAAAAAAAAGAGAAGAAAAAAACTAAATATAAATAACAGTGAGCTCTCCCGCGAGACACACTCGTCAATTCTATATTGAAATCCACACGGTTTGCGCGACTTGCATAATCAAGCCAATTGGATCTCGAGAGACAACGATGCATTCGTATAAGCGCAAGGTTTCATGATGGTCTCAAGCCAATTTTATGTTCCATTCCATTTTGATAAAAGTATTCCCTTTTTTCGCTTCGTCTTGTTGTGCTCGTTCATTTTTGTCTTTGATTTTTGTTGTTGTTGGTTCTTTTTTTTTTCTTTCATATCTCCTCTTCAACTTGGCTCTGAACAAATACAAATCTATTTGATGAGTATTCAACTGGAGCCCATGTTACCATCGTCATCGTACCATCTTTTATAAGTGTATGCGATGTTTTACGGCCGTGATTGCCACTGCTGCTGTTCAACGTTTTTATTTGTGTCTTTTTGCTTTTCTTCATCTTTGTTCTGTTGAATATTTCAACTGATGTTTTTCTTCTTCTTCGTCTTCTTCTTCTTCTGATTTTAAATATTATTTTTTCATTTTTGTTTGCGCATCGTTCCGTGTGTTCACAATCTTTACACCTCTTTACCAAATGCGATCTCGTTATGCGAATATGAAAATAGTCACAAATTTTTTAGCTTAAAGCCAAAAAAAAGACGCAAAGACACACCGATCAAACTACACGAATTGAATGAAAAGTCAAATGGATATTACAATGAAAAGACGAAGTATGAAAAGAAGAGAGAATGCGACAATACGATAAGGTAAGACAAAATGAAAAGAAAAAAAAAATCACTGAAAAAAAAATCCTATAGGAAACATCTCTGCGGCATATAAGAGTTTGTTGTTGCTGTTGTTATGATCACGAAATGGGAATAAGTGACGGTATTCCATTTGCTGCATGATCGAAAAAGAAGGAAAACGTTAAATCTTTATAAGACAATAAGTGATCATTGTAGCTATATTGAAGAGTGTATCAGTATAAGCTCCATTCTCTTACGTTGGTGTGCATGCGAGTAGCTCGATCCGCGTGTTAGCTTCACATACTGATAAATTCAATTTCGATGTTTTTTGTATTTTTTTTTCTTCTTCTTCATCATCATCATCTCTTTCCTCCTGTTCTCCTTTCGTTTTTTGTTAGTTTTTTTTTTCTTTTTTATTGAACATTTTCGTTGATTGCTCTTCTATGTATACGTTAAAGGCTCAACACTCAACATATTCGTATATGAATGCTGTATGGATACATGGGCATTGGAGTGCTCACTGTTCGTATATGATTCAACAGTGGACAAACAGTTTTTCTTTTTTTTTTAACTCTTTAGGTTGTTGTTGGTGGTGCTGCTGCTGCTGTCTTTTGAATGTATCCAACGACATCGAAATAAGATGAAAAAGAGAACGCTTTAAATGGATGCGGTGATGCAGGCATAGGTTCAATTTAAAATATGCATGAAAAAGACGTTGTATGCCCGCAACAGATCGCCATCTTAAATTAACAATCAATTCAAATGGTTGAACATACGTTCCAACGTATATAGTGTATACCAATAAAATATTTGTATACGTTTATATGAAACAGCACCTACAATCCGTTTACACGTAGGCTCTCTTGTGTTCTTTGTTCGTATAATATCACCTTCATATGAATCAATCGAACGCTTGCGCTCCGTCGATCGTTTAACCGACCAAGTGATCATCATAAAGCCAAATCACATACGTAACCGGTGTCGTTGATTGGTGCGGCATGATTTGCGCAGTTGCTGTAGCTTCGAAGCAGAAAAATAGAAAAAAACCTTTTTTTTTTGTCCATACAGAAGTGGTTTCAGTTCAAACACGGACACCTGCTTAAGGTCTATATGAATTGTCTTTGTTTCGGCAAACAAATTTATTTCAAAACAAAAAACTTAACTCAACAAAATCAAATCGAAATTTTTAATAAATAAACAGTGAACAAGTCGAACGCTCGAAACGTTTACAGCGATACAGAATTGAATTCGATATTTTTAAAATCAGGTGGAAATGTGACGGTTAAAACAAAAATAGCATGACAGAGCAGAGCAGAGCACAACACAACACAGCACAGTACAGCACTACCACAATACAGCGCAACACACATTGGACTGTATCGAAACCGTACGTAACAGCATAACGTTATTGCAACTGAAACAATGCAAACCGAATAAAACGTTTTGTACTATGTATATTTGAAGACAACCTCAAACGGATTTTCGTATTTTTATTCGAATTCGAATTAGTTTTGTGTACAAATTTAATGAAAGCAGTTTCGATTTTTCCGCATTTCGGTTTCGGTTTCCAATTGGAAACGAATAAACACTGAACACTGTTGTTTTTTTCTTCCAATTAATATTTTTTTTTGTATATTATTGTTTTCGTTTGTTCTCGATTGAATCTATCGAGTAATCGATATGTTTGCAACAATATACAGTGATACTGCATTCATTCCATCTTAAACACTTATGTGATAATTGATAAATAGAAACAATTTTTATTCCGAATTTCTGATCAACCGAAATGTAATAGTGGTGACAATCAAAAGTTTCGTTAACAAACGTCAAAAGAAAGACGATAAAAACAAGTTTAATGCAGCAACACATCATTGTATACAAATCTCCAAACGAAATATTTGGAATTAAAGAAGCCATTCGTTATTTTGAAACAAAATAAAAAATATCAAAATATCAAAAGTTCAAATATTCAAGCGATCAATAAATGAGGCTTATGTGTTGAATTGGAGTTTCAGTATTGTTTCGTTTTCGGTATATATAAAAAAAAATTTTTTTTGTGTGAGTGTGAGCGATCGTTGTTCCATGAAAAACAAGCAAAT
This sequence comes from Mayetiola destructor, assembly GCA_000149185.1. Taxonomy (NCBI): domain Eukaryota; kingdom Metazoa; phylum Arthropoda; class Insecta; order Diptera; family Cecidomyiidae; genus Mayetiola; species Mayetiola destructor. The sequence goes on from GL501519.1 coordinate 3,040,813, forward strand.
CAATAGTCATTCCGTTCATTTTCGAAACTGAAACCATCAACGAAATTGCTTCCAATTATATCATGAGGTAAGCTAAAAGATTCAATCTTAATCTAAATCTGGAAACTCAATCGCCCAAACCAACCGAAAAATTTCCGAGATATTTTGCCGCTTGTTGTGCGCTCAAATGGACGTTCTCGTTGATCGTTTGCTGTTTTGTAATTAGTGAATAAACTCGTATAATATTATGAGTTTTTATTGTCATTCAATGTTCAATGTGTGATTGCAATGCCTGAATGGGGGGAAAAAAAAATAATAAAATTATCATTATTATCTGATCACTGATCACACATTAAATCTCTGTACTCTGTGCACCGCTTTATGTATAATGTATACAAAATACATATGCGCGAGGAGACTGTGCTCTCCTCTGTTCGCATAAAACTTGTTCGCTCTTCATCTACTCGCACAACTGGTTTAGTTTTTTTCTTTCCTTTTTTTGAATTAATTGTATATAAAAACGTATATGTACACATATATCATATGAATGATATACGTATATATAAAAAAATATATTGATATTGGACAAAATTAAATACAATGCGTTTGTTTTTGTTGATTTCCGTGTGCATTTGTTTGATCCCAAGCAAACTTTTGTTTTTGAGTGAGCATAAAATCAAACAGTAAAACAAAAACGATAGTACCATCAATATCAAAAAATCTTTTTGATATCGATGCCGATTCATTCAATTGATTTCATCATTACCGCATCATTTGCAGTACTTTTTGTCAGTCAAGAAAAAAGAGAACTATAATTATCCGGTGGCCGGCATGTTAAAGTTGTTTTCCGTATGATTTGTTTACAAACAACAATCATACATAATACATAACCAATAATAACATAACTAAAATATATCAAAGCATCATTTGTTTCAAAAACAATTCGGGCAAAAGGTTCGTCGTCTGTCATATGCATATGTAGTTGAAATCTTTTTTCTCTTTTGTTTGAATATTTTTCATTTGGAAACGGCTCAAAGGGAAACCCCAAAATTCTTTTCATGCATCTGGCAAATTCAAGCCTAAAGCTGAATTGAAATCTCATTTATGACTCAAATACACAATGCCAATATGCTCCATAATAGTTTTTATTAATTTTCTGAATATTGAAACGAAAAGATAAAACCGAAGCAACGTTAACCGATGAATCACTATGCATAATAAAATCAAAGGCACACTGGGTAATGACCAAATGCCGAAAATTACAAGTTCTCGAACAGTGATTCCAAATTGGATACTGGATACACACAGAATTACGAAAAATACGGGACACCGAATGAACCGATATAACCAGTGGATGAAAAAATGTACAAAAATTGAAAGAAAACACTTTAAATCCATCCAAATGTGTAATCTCTGTAATGCAATGAAAGAGGAATGAAAAGAGAAAAAAGAGAAAAAATATCACTTGCATGAGATGCAAGAGACACATAAGATACCATTTATTGAATGTATAAATATTATCTCTTATGCCGCGTATTGAATTTATACGCATTCGTTGTGCAATTTAATGCTGGTGAAGCTGATATTTTATGAAAATTTAAGGCTACACAAGAGCCCAACCTAAAGAAAACATTCAACGATCATCTAAAATACTTAGTGACCATCAAAACAACCCCCAAACGATAGATAGCCTCTACAATTTTTTTTTTTTTTTGGCATCGCCAACCAGCACCATCGATTGAAAAAGTAAACGAACGGTCGAATGTATCGAATGAACGCCATGACAAGGAATAGAAACAAAATGTAGACACATACTGCGCGTAAAAGACAGAGATAAATTGCATGTGTATAATGCGCGGTTTGCGTTATTCCGATTTCATATAACTATGATTTTTAACATTAAATTTATTCCTGACTCGGCAGCTACATGAAAAGCGACACACAAAGAAGAAAAAGAAGAAGAAGAAGAAGGAGAAAAAAATTCATTCCAATAACAACAACATGCATGCCATTTATACGGTACAATTCGATGTTCATACCACGGATATTGAATAGTCCATTTGCCGCGTAAAGGAAATGAAGCTTAAATCTTTCAGAAATATAGAAACTTACTTGAAGTAAGAAAGCAAACTGCACCACAATCGAATACGTCAAATAAACCATTTATTTTTGTTATTTTTTCTTTTTCTTTTTTTTTTGGTTCTCTACGTCTTATTGTTGGTTTGAATTTTTCAGTTGATCTGTGTGTGCACAAAGGCAAATATAAATGAAAATGTTGAAAGTATCATTGGTCATATTTATTAGTGCACAATGTTAAAAAAGCATTGAAATAAAGAGAAAAGAAAATTGAACCTACGGCATGCAATCAATTCACAACAAGATCTAGACAAAATGCAAAAACGGAAAAAGGAAAAAAAATATATATATATATATTTGAAATATTTGTGCAGCATTTAAAACCATATGTATTCTGGGCTGGATGCTGAAATAAGCCCATTACAAATCGTTATTCATTTTTTATAAGATTCGAACTGAACTGAACATAACAAAGCTGAAATGTTAGTGTTATTGAGGTGAGCTGTTGCATTCTATGTACCAGTGAATTAGATGTTTATGGTGGAATTGCAGTTCCTCACTGATAGTTGTTTCCGTTTGATTATTATTATTATTATTGTTTTCGATCGACTTATTCGATAACGGTTTAATTGAATTATTATTATTTTTATTCACACGAATTTCTCTTCATAAAATTGAAATTCAGTGACTCAACAATCAACACCAATCAGCGTATACGTTGTACGCACACACCACAAATCCACACTCCATCATCAGCTACATTTGTGTGTAAGTTTGGTGCATCATCATCATTTTTGACATGATGAAGATGCACTCAAACAACATCCCGATTGTATGATCCATTGTGGAACCAAATGATGATATCCAAAAAATGCCAAAAGTAAAAATTTGTTAAAAATTCAAATATTATTCGAAGCCTTTCAAATTTACATTGCTACAAAATACATATGTACAACCTACAATGTACATTGTACATTCATAAAATAAATCTTTGAATTCATGTTTACTGTAAAAGCAAACAACGTTCTCAACAGCCTTTTCATCGATCGTTCAACCATTTAAGAAGGTTCAAATGAGGTTTATACTATCTTCTTTCAAGCATCGAATGTGTGTATTTGACTCTTGATTTTTTTCTTTTCTATATTCATAACTCATAACAATTCAAAAACAAATGGATTTGAATGAATGGACTCTTGAGCCCGCACACTGAACAATTTCAAAGAAGCGTTGAAAATAACTTATCTATCATTGCATTTTTTTATTTATTTATTTTATTTTTTTTTTTTTTTTTTAATTAGCATTCGTTACGCACAAACCGTCATCACTTGTGAATATAGTCAATATAAATGTGTGTATCCAAATAATTCAAATATTGAATATAAGAAAATGTCAATGCTGATTCAACATTTTAATTCATAAAATTATCATTTTCATAATTGAATTTTGCAAACTTTTCAATTTGAATATTGATTATGATAATTGCACTCATTAGATCCTGCATGCGAAATTTAACAGATCACGGTTTTGATACAAAGAAATGAAAGAAAAAAATAATAAAATAGCCCATTCTAGTTGCTTGTGACAATAGCCCATTCTGCTCAATAATAAAATTTCCTTGCAACCGACAAAAAAAAGAAAAGATAAATATGAAATAGGTAAAAGCAAATCAAACAGAATTATTTTTGAACAATGCAAAAACAACTATCTCACGCATTTTATTTTATTTCACGCATTTTAGAACTTTCCGTTTTAGAACTTTGCCATTTTAAATTGACATAAAAATGAATGTGTAATATGTGAACGTTGATTTTGTTTGTTGTTGTTTATAGCGCATACATGATGCACCATCTTATCTATAAATATAATTGTATTTCAATGTAATAAGTGCCGAACGTCTGGAACGTCATTTTTAGCCGTAATAGTGGAAAAAAACCTGATTTTAAAGCAACAATGTGGATGACGAACGTCATAATGTAAGAAACCATTCACCATGTGTTTTGCGGTGCAGTCGGATATTTTGTTTTGTTTCTTCTTTTGATATTTTCTTAGTGATTTCAATTTTTTTTTCGCTCTCTCTCTCTCTCCCTTTTCATCGTTTCGCTTTTGTAATTTAATTCACAATTTATTCGATTATTCATAACAATAAATATTTCTACGGAAAAATAATTCGATTGGTTATTATGCATGCGACGGTTGAATGCAACGTTCATTCAATTAAGATTAAATGAGTTTTTTTTCTTTTTTTTTTTTTTGTCTTCAATCGATTCGCTCGTTCGTATATTTGCCATTCTGATAAAGATTTTGAGGCTATTTTTCATCACATCACATCATCTCTTTCATTTCGTCGTCATTGTCAACAAAAGCAACATTTTCGGTTTAACGCATAAAACTCAACTTTCCATTCACTAAACACCATAATAATAATGGTGGCTACTTTTCGAATGAATATTCATTCAGTTTCAGCATTTAACATTCTTTGTTTGTTCGTCATTTTGTTTTGGGATTTTTTTTCTCTTGGGTTTTTTTTTTGTTTTTGTTTTTGTTGTAGATTTTGTGTTTCGTTTCTGCTTTTGCCACTTAAACATAAAGATGATAATAAATCGAAAATGACACACACAAAAATCCCGATTACCGAAATACGAGAAAATACCGAATCGACTGAGATCTAATGATAGACCATGCAAAATACATATTGTGATCTCTGATCACCACTGATTATTTAGCAATAATTTTAAACTATTATCATTTCATATTTTTGTTGTTGTAGTTGGGCCCAACTGACAAAACAATCGTGAATCGGAAAAAAAGTATGATAATAATTATAATATTAATTCAATCGAATACAAAATGCAAAGTACTGACTTTGAAGTGTGAATCCCTTTATTTGTTCAATTAATTCTCAACTTGAGAAAAGAAGTAAAATGTTGAATGTTTACCAAATGTTCACTGAATAATACCGTAAACTTCTGATTCATCTGCTAAAATTGTTTGCTTTTTTCTTAGTTCGTTCGTTTGTTTGTTGAATGTTTGCCGTATTGGATATGAGCGATTGAAATCCAAAGAAAATGTTTCAATTATCTCAATATAGAGATTTTGGTTGACATCGATGAAATAGATTTATTTTGTCTGTTTTTGCTTCGCTCTAAAGCATAGCACCATCAGAATATTATATGTGATTGATATTTACCAGACAATGTACAATATACATAGTACGGTGTACGGTTATTTTGGTTCAAATCAATGTTTTGGCATTGTGTTATCTCGAATTTTAAACAATAAAAAATTGCATAACTTGTGATTGTAGTTGTAAGGTTCGAAGACAGTTTAATCGCATCCATTGAATCATTTGGTGCTTCGAAAGAAAAAGGCGAAAGCATAACCTTCCGAAATTGTAGTAAAACTCACTTACATCCTTTGATCGCTATCTTACGAATCTACACGACACACAAAAATGCACTAAATGAAAGTTGAATATTGAAGGTGTGACAACACCCGTAAAAACTTCATTTAAACCTGATGCCTTTTTAGTAGAACAGAAAAAAAAACCGGATAAAACGAAATGAAGAAATAAACAAAATAACTGTTTCAAATACAATGGATACCAAAATTTTACTAAATAGAGAAAAGGAAAAGAATTGTTCGATCTCATCATTTGCTATATATTTTTGTCAATCTAAAAAATGAGCTATACACTGAACATCATATCCTGGTATTTGTACCACACCAGCAAAATTATATAATCGACAAAATGAATTGAAAAATGAAGTTTAAAGTTTGAAGTTGAAACTTTTAATCATTATCACTCATAGTTTTATTATATTTCACTGAAATTCTCAACAAAATGAGAAAGAAAAAAAATAGAAATCATGATCAATATAAAAAAATTGAAATAGATATAAACCATCTCTCAATGCTTGAACCTTGAAACCAATAAAATTAGATCGATTCTTGAGAAAAGGAACGAACGAGATGAAAGATCAAAAAGAAGAGAAAAAAATGTAAGATAAAGAGGAAATAAACATTGAAATGAACATAACATGGCAATGAAGCAAAGAAATACCATCGAAAGAATTTGGGCTAGTTTTCGTTCGGTGGACCGTGGACGGCGGACGGTGGACGGAATGCGTTATACGTTTCATATGTATACGATTAAGTTGCATTCATGTTCGATGGGCGAACACGAACCCATTTGGCGAAGTGAACGGTCAACAACGAATGAAGAAAAAATAACGAAATAACGAAAAAATAATAATACCGCATCCAACATCCAACATCCAAATCTTTATATACAATTCGTCGTATAATAAATAAAATCGACTGGAGATGTCGATTAATATCGCATGCCCTCTTAACATTTGTGTTGTCCACGCTCACACACATACATACAAACATATATATATATATAATCAGATCCATTATAAATTTGAAGATTCCAAAACTTCAATGACGAGAGAGAGAGAGAGAAAGGAAAAAGACAAATATACATATGTTATTTCTTATTAAAC
>GL501519.1:3065107-3076529 GCA_000149185.1 Mayetiola destructor
ATAACGGACATTAAGCATTTAAATAAAATGGTGACAATGTTTGTAAAATACTTTAACGAATTCATTTATTGTTGTTCTATTCCATCGATATTCCGGTTGCTGATAAAATCAAAATGAATTAAATTTTGAATGCACACACAATATATCACAGCCTAAAAGTTGTTGCAAAAGCTAAATGCACATCGAACAATTTCACGTTTGTTGTAGACAGTCGAATAGTTAAGTTTAATAAAGTTTGAGTTTATTTTTAGCGTGATTTAAATGGTAACGATTCGACTGATATATGCTTCATCATTATAATTGAATGTTCCGATTAATTTTTCTCTTTACTTCTCTCCATTGACATACAAAATACAAAGAATTTACAGTATAATTTTCTTTCATTTTTTTATTTCGTGCCAATCATTTGCCGGAACATAAATTCATCACACGAATGTAAAATGTATGTAAATGCCAAATAAATCATTCATTTTTTATTGGGAACAGAATGTATTCGCACTTTTCACTGCAAATACACGCATTTTGTGGCAGTAATCTCAAATGGAGAAAAAAAAAAGAAAAGAAACGATTTTGATGTTAATATAATAATAAGTTGATGGATATTTGACTGCATATTTCACGAATGGAATCGTTCAGCAACAAAAAGAAGAAAATAAAAATAAAACAGGTGTCAGATTTTCGGTTATTCATAATAGCAAGATTAAACATTTTATTTTTCTTTTTTATCAACTTTTTGCATTCAATGAATGGATAAAAACCACGAAAACGAACCAAATGTATTATTAAATTTCGTTTAACTTTGGTTCCATCGTCGATTGGAACAGTTTCGTTGCCAGTGATTACTTTTCGGTTCAAAAAAGCCGTTGAGTCTCATTGAGACTCACTTGAGCTATTGAGCTATTGAGCTGCTCCATTGTGTTTGTGTGCAATCAACAAACATGCGCAAATTAGCAGCTCGAATGAGCGTGTCCAAAAAGTAATCACTGTCTGTTGCACAATATACGATGCAATATAAAAATGTCTGGTGATAAGGTATACGATGTGCAGACGGTTAACATGTAAATAATCAATCTCAGAATGAAAGAGAAATATTCAATTTAGTCAACTTTACATTTCACATGTGCTCATGCCAATTCAGTTGAATCAACATTCGAATAAAAACCGACTTTTTTTCGCATAAGATTACTATGGCAAAGAAATTGGCTGGATTTTTTGCACATTCATTCACAACAAATACAGTTTTATATGGTTGAATTGTTGTAAGTTGATAGCAACAGAATGATGAAGTTGAACGATAAGATTAATGATGTTGGGATCGATATGATATATTTGGGATTCAGGCGGGTAAGATCAGTATTTATTCTCAGTTCAAATATGATATATTTTTTAAATGCATTTTAATTGCAGTTTTTGTACGTTTTTTGAGATTTCATGTTCAGGAAGGTGTTTTGTAACATCCAATACTAATGTCCATGATGGACGTTGAAAACGACTGTATGAAACCGTAACGCGAAATTTGATTAATTGATAGCAATGAATGCCTTATTTCCTTTTCGCCTGTATCATCAATTACTCACCGATGTCGAATAAAAAATTTCGTTCGGCCAAAAGTAAAAGACGGAACAAATAATAAAATGCGATCACATGCAAATTCAGCAACATTGATGCACTTGCACTTATATTTATTTTTTATTTTTTACTATTAGTATCGACCGTCCGAATGTCCAATATTTCCTGGATTTCGTTGATTTTGAAAATCCGAATTTTTTTTACCATTATTCATAACGATTCAACGCAAACGCTTCGACATGCTATTCAATAGTTTCCCATTAAATCATTTTATTTGAATTTAATGATATCGTTTTTTTTTTGATGCGATTATAATGCCGTATAGAAGCATCGAATCATGTTGATCAATATTCTTGAATCGTCGTCGTTTAACAGTAAATGAAATAAAAAAAATTAAACAATTCACTGTAATAATATTTAAATATATTCGATTCAACACTTGCCTCTGATTGATTACAATTGTCATTGTTCGTACATTATTGCATGAAACATTTTACATCGAAAAAAATGGATGCTTTCTTCTTACAAGCCCAAATATCAAATCGTTGTGCGATTTCGTATTTCGTTTCTCTTCACATTTTCCATAGCCTATGTGTGTGCAAAGTAGCCGATATTTCCTGAAGTCCAGGCAGTTTAACATGCAACTGATTGAAGCATAAAATCAAAAATAATTCTGTATTTTTGCATTCAGGTAAATATTCCTTTCCACACTGCCATTGAATATTTTGAATCCTTCACAATACAATGCATACCTGCTGGTTAACCGTTACCGTCAATTCAAATCAAAATAAAACCCATGAAAGTCTGAGCACACATTCAGTTTCGTACTCAATAAGATTTCTTCGGCATCTCCATTCAACTGATACATTCGTAAAACGGTTAAGAATATATGTAGATGCTTTTGTTTTGGTTTTTCGAGATATAAAAAAAAAAATCCTGAATAATGTTTATGATTTATAGTGAAAATCCACAACGGCAGTAAATTCGAAACATTTATGCGCCCATTTTGTGGCGTAACAGTTCTGTTGGCGATAATCTGCATGCTGAAATGGTTTCATCTATTCATACTCAGAGTCTAAATATCCGATGTTATATTAGATTAGCAGCGATTCCGGTTGCGTGCCACATACTACGCACATGTAAAACGACAAATCAACGAACGCCAAAGGAAATTTAAAGAAAAAAAAAACACGAAAAAAATGAAATTGGAGCAAATGAGAGGGCTATTTTCGAAAGCCAACCGAAGAGAAAATTTCTTGTATCGAATGAATTTACATTTATTGGCGGTTTTGTCCGTCTAATGCTGTTAATAAATCAATGTAGAAATGGATTGCAATTCACGTCCATTTCGCTACACACACACACGCAAAAGTACGAACACACAGTCGTATGTACGCATCAATAGCCAGTTAACTAATGTGCTGATAGTCATAGCATTCAAAATATCTCTTGAGATTTGTTTTTCTTTTTTCGGAACTGCTTTCGTTTCAGTGTCGTTTTTTTTTGTCCAATTCAAATTGAATGCAGCAGTGTCGATAGTAGTCTATAAGTGAAATGTGCGTTGCATGCAAATAGCGAATTCTTAATCATGATTTGTTGTCGCAAATCAATGAATTTAATTTTCAATGAAAATGTACACGCACCGAAATGTCGTTTGAAGGAGACTTTTTTGGTTGGATCTGGAAAGTTTAATATTCTAATCATCAATCTTCTACATAGGATCTACGGAGAAAAATCGGTTTTTCATTAGAGTTTTTTTTTATTATAAGGTTCTGATGGGAAAGTTATGGACGAATGGTAATCATTCAATGGCTTCACTGAACCCGAAAAAATATCTATGGTCGCGGAAACATGCTGACCATCATTAGAGATGAATCAATAGATTAAATGATGAGATAATTTCTCTCACTTCAATTTGAAAATGAATATTTAAACAGAAGAAGATTTAACACTGGCACTCGGAATAGGCATTGGTTTTTTTTTCTTTATTGTTTCTGCTTCAATATTTACGAATACAAAAAAAAAGGTATTGAATTTCGGATGGATCCAAAGAAAATATTCATCGTTTGTTGTTGGTTCCTCCAGTATTACGAATAAAGGTAGACAGAGTAATTTTCTACCAATAGCTTTGATCGAAAGAGCTTCACAATATTTTATTATTATTTTTATATATTCATTCTCAATTTTATCTGCGGACAATTCAAAGGTCTCCATTAATTTGTGTCCATTTCCAAAGTGAACACCGCTAGCATTCATTCGTTTTCGATTTGAATAAATTGGTCATTGAGAAAAAACAACGATAAACGACCAGCGATACTATTCGATTCAGAATTATGTTTACTCCGCTCTTTCTCCCAACTCTTTGTCATTTTCGAACACATTTTCCTGTGGTGTTTTCGTCGATCAAACTTAATAAACAATGAAAAAAAGAAAAAGATTTTAAATCTATTTAATATTCAATGGGCGTGGTTGATTATTGTCGAAAAAAAAAAATTTCTTTTACCAAATTATTTTTCATTTGATTTGTATTTTTTTTCTCTCCATTATATTCACATCGTCGAACATTCATCACATTCGAAGGTCTCATATCATAGAAATCGATACATACAACATGCATATAGTCAATCACTTTTATCGAATTTTATTATTATTAAATGAAAATTTTGTGTTCGAATGTTATGTTTACTGATTTTCGATTATATTTGGTTTAGTTTTTTATTGTTAAAATGCTTCTAAAATGATTACCACATCATTGAAGCACCTGAGCATCGGTAAAGGAGCAATCATAGAAAGTGCTATGAAAAGTATATGTTAACATGAATATGAATGGTGAATGTTGGATGGTGGATGGTTGATATGGTTTGCATCAGTTTGCATTAATATCAGTAATTCGAGATCGTTTAAACCATAGATTTCTGAAAATTTTAGCTCAAATAAATCGTTTTGAGTGCAATAAATAACACTTCGGACACCGATGATTTGATTGATGTACAGAAAATGTGTATCAGCGTAGCGGCATATATACACACCGCCATGCATTTAATAAAGTATATAAGATAAAGTGAGAATGCTAATCGTTAACCGACATAAAAACGGAATTGACGATAATGGATGTACGCAAAGCAATAATCAATTGTATTATAAATTTTTATTTTTAATTTTTTGAGTTTTTTAAGACTATCGCAGAAAAGAATGATGAGAATCAGAATAATAATGCACAAGTGTACAAGTGTATATGATGTTGATATTTGAAACTAAATTTTGAATTGATGGAAAAACTTTTGCGGCATACAAACACAGATCAAAGCTCAGATGATCTGCATCAAGTCGACAAAGGCTTTTCATCTGCAAATCGCAACTATGTATTTGTTAATGTTTTTTGGCCCACGCCATCTCAAATCACAAAATTAAACAAACGCACTAGAATGTAAAAATATCTATATATAAATATATGAAGTGAATCTTTCATATCTTGATGCATGACACCGTAAGCATATGCAGCAAAAAATCTATAGGAAAAATGAAAACAAATTAAATTATAAGATTACGCGATATCGATATGCTCAATTGAGCTTAATGCTCAATGTAATTGCGATATTTGATGGGATTTTTGAGATATAAGTAATGTCAGCAATCGGCTATTAATGTTCCCAAACAAGAGATAGACCGAATCAAGTTGCGGTTTTCATTTGAATCAACCAACTAATCGCTTCAAACCAATATGCTTTGCGAATCTTTTGATATTGTTCTTTTTGTTTTGCTTTTGTTTTGCTATTGCTGTCGATGAAATGTGGCAAAAGTATACTACTACCACATTTGTGTGCATGCAGAACATTATGCTTACCAGTCGATTTGTCTATTCTTTATCTAATAAATATTAAATCAAATGGTAAATGTTTATAGGATGTGAGCGCGCAAACTGACTATTTTGCATTCAACATTCTGTATTCTGATTGAATTGATGCTGAGCTAACATACAAATCCCTTTCATGACCACATATTTAACTGAAAAAAAAAATATGCAAGTAATAGATAAACCTTTCATAGGCCAGTCGGCTTTTGTAAACATTGGAACATTATCACGCCAATTTAAAAAATTTAAACAAACCAAAGGGGATTCCGTGATTTGGTGGTAAATGATTGCATTCCATTCGATTGCCGTTTACTTGATTTGGAATTGGCGAAAGCCACAAAAAATAATGCAAATAAAAACTAATTATGGCCATTTATTACTGATATAGATCTGTTTGTTCGTTGTCCAACCGAATATTTATTGGTTTGTTTGTTTGTTTGTTTGTTTTTGCATCTATTGCAAAGAGAAATTTTCTTTTATGTTGAATTTGATCCGGATCAGTATCATATGGTATGATGTATGATGCATGTGGCATGATGTACGTTCAATCAAACACACATTGATGTTGTAGATCATATAAATTTTACAATTTACTTTGTACAATGTGTACATTGTGTACAAAGTAATGTACTAAACACACATCGCACATTCCACTATGGATAGTAAATGCTGAGTGTGATTGCTAACACCATTTATATCCGGTATTATAGAATATAGAAGCTCAAAAATTGTTTCAGTTTTTGCCAATCTTTTAATAATAGTAATATAACTATTCTGTTGAAGCATCGGATAAACATATGATGATATTATTGTTGTAATAAGAATTGGGCTCGAAAAGCTTAAAAAAAAACAAAATTTATACCTAATATTAAAATGATTATTTATTATTTATTTGTGTATTAGCGCATTTCTTATCGTCATTGATATTATTGGCCAGTATAGGCGGTTGTGCATCTGTGGATACATATGTATCTAATATTTACCGTTTGTTAAATCTTCTTCATTTCTTCATTTAATACATCGACTTATCTGTTGGGAAAATGTGAAGTTTTAAGTTTCAATGGGCTGCACATCGCTCCATGAAAACAACTTTTCCTTGTTTCGGAGCATTCATTCATTCATTCAAAATGTAATTTGCTAACGGTGCGTTTTCCGCCTTCTTTTGCATCTTTTTCATTAAAACGAAGCTATAATAATATCGTTTATAATACGATTATGATTTTTGAGCTTCAACAAGTTAGAGTGTTACCCATTCTTAATTCCCAGGATGCTCAATCATGAAAAATGTTAACCAAATATCGATTACGGTATTGCAAGCCATATATAGCCTCATATCATTATTCACATGATCAAAATCAAAATAAATTGACTTGTCAAGAATCAATAGCATTTATATGAGATGCATGATGATGAAGAGCAAAATGCAACAAAAAAAAAAAAAAAGGAACCATCTCCAACAAAACGGAAAATGTTCAAGGAAAATGTTTCAACATAATCGCATTTTGAATTGTACAAGAAAAATAAGAAGAGATCGACAAAGAACAATCGAATTCGCATGCACATTCGAACAAGTTCATAAGATCACTTTCAGATAATATTGATGTTGCTAGTTGCTACAATACATAAATATGCCGAAAACAATCCAAATAAATACACCACAAAAATTGATATTCTTAGCTCATTTGGCGCTGAAATGAATGTAGCACTTTTATAATAACAACAATAATAATAATAATATTAATAATCAAAGCGTTATTCCATCGCAACACCAAAATCATTTTTATTCATTTGAATATTTTTCGAAAACTTTATAAATTATATAACATAAAATATCTGAAGGGTTAAAAGATTCATTTATCATTTAAAGTTTTCATGTATTTTTTATTTTATGGTTTGGCTTCGCATCAGGTTTGAATATTTTCGTTGAAATTCTTGCGCATTGAGGATGTTACCGCTATATATTTGTATATATATAAAAAGAAATATGAAATATTCAAACAGCAAAGACACAATCAAACACTAAAGCATAGATTCTAAAACATTCTGGAATCAGTTATATGCACTGCAGTCGTATCAAACTCGAATTTGAGCATTTTGTTGAATCTCTCATCGATTGGCAAAGTACACTTTTTTTTTTCTAAAGAAAAATGCATTTTTCAGTGCACTTGTGGTGCATACAAAACGATGCGAAAATAAAACAAAAATCAAAAAATCTCGAAAATATCGTAAATACGAAAAAGAGAATTGATGAGTTGCACCTCGAAGAATGAACTAACAGTTATTTCTTGTATCGAAACAATTCCAATTTATGCAAATGCTCTGCACCGAAGATCGATAATGAAAGACAAATAGAAAAGCAATCACCGTATAAAATTAATCAATTTCTGTCAATTCTTTTCACTCACTTATGGGCATTTTTAATGATGGGACTTTTGTTGTGATGTATTTTGTCTCATGACGTATGCACCATAATATTTATCTCTATCCGCAAATGCAAACACAAACCAAATGCCTACGAATAATACTAATAATATTCAATTTATATTGAATATTCACTTCATTTTTTCCCATTCGTCCACATCAGCAAATTAATCAACCGATGAAAATGTCACTGAATCGGTGTGTACTAAGAAAATTGCAATAATTAATCCAAAGATTTGTGCACCTTTTTTCTAAAACTTCTTCTTTTTCTTCTTCTTTTTCTTCTTCTTTTTCTTCTTCTTTTTCTTCTTTGTACTTTGTTTTTCTAATGATGAATATAATAATAATGATAAAAAGAAGAACCCCAACAGAGTAGATTGTATACTTTTAGATACAATTGTTTGAGATGGTCGTGTGCAACATGTAAACCACGTAATGTTAAATTGTAAACTGTGCAGTGTGTCGCTCATCAATTCAAATCTGAATGTGCTGAATTATTTTTTATGATTTTATTATTGTGATTAATTATTTATAAATATCATGAATTGGTCAATGAGCAAAGGCTCAATTATTTCTACTCATCGGTTGCACTTGTATTTCAAATGTGAATAAAGTGAACCTAATAACGACGTCGATTACTGTGGCTGTGATGATGACGATTTGGATACATGATGTATAATATTCCTATGCAAACATAGATGCCCATCGCGATGTATAGTTTTTGTTTGTAAATGAGCAATGGCCATATCAATTTACATTCGACTCGAAACCATTTTAAATTATATTGGCCAACAATACAGTTGGCATTAAAAATAAATGAAAAAAAGATGGCCGATGGATGTTCAAAAAAAAAAAAAAAATATGAAATTAAATTTGTTTAGCCATTCACCAACTTTTCATTTATAGTTTTATTTATGTCTTGTTTGTTTTGCTTCCTTTTCAAAAACCAACTGATGCTGCAACAGTGCAGAAAACTTGGAACATAAAATGCAAAACCATGATTTCATGGAAACTTTGAATTTAGAATGGAATGCTAAATTAATGCTCATTTACGCGTATCGTTGCTATTCACTGTTCACAAATATTAAATAATTTGAGCTATTCAAAGAAGTAATGAGCAACGTAAGAATTTTTTCAAAAGACAAAATATGGTTCTTTGTGTTAATGAAAAAATAATTTTTCCAATCGAAATGTCACACCATCTCAGAAGAGATCAAGGGACCCAAATTGATTCTTTGGCGATGGCATTTAAGTTTATTGTATGCGCCCACTGTCAAATGAGCAAAGCGCGCAATTGTATTTTTTGTTTTTGTCGTTTATTATTTTCAGAATGTTATAGCTCAATTCAATTTGTTTTTTTCTTTTCTTCTTCGTTTGCTTTGGCTACCATGAGTCTATTTAATGAACCGACCTCATTTGTGAATGAACAATTGTTTTGCTGTGATGTTTTTGCGCATTCTTTGTTTGCTCAATGCTCAATGCTCAATTGGTGACGTAACTGAATTAATAAAAAGAAAGGAAATCGAAATAATTCGATTCGACAAACTGCACACGTGTTCCAATTCAATTTAGTAGTGATGTTAAGTATTCATCACGTCGAATATGCAACGATCAAATGTCAATCGGGGCGCTCAAGTGCATTTGTTTGAAAAAAGGATAATTTGATTGTTGGATGCCGAAATAAAGTGATTTCTTTCATCAAATGATTGATTACTTGGGTAAATAAAATGATTTATGTGAAATTCATAAATCGAGGCGGAAAATAATTATTTATTTATTGATCTTTTCCATTCTTTTTTTCACATATTCAATGTGCAATGAAGGAAGCAATTGAATGTTCAAAAGCATATATTTTTTTTCTGTTGTGGCCGGCCTATAAACAAAACACAACAACGGAACCTAAACGACGATTACATAAGTTTTGTCATCTCTGCTGGCATCAACTTAATTACCACATTTTAAAATAAATATTCGCCTCATTTTTTTTCTACATTTAAATTTGATTAACATCGTTCGCATTTTAATTGAAATGAAAATTTGGCATCACGAAAGTAAAACGGAATCAACAATCGCATCCATTCAACAAGATCCATTTCGATCGTTCAAAAAATCATTGTGAATTGTATGTTTACCGTAAACGGTAATTTTAAGGAAATAAATAAAGAAGAATAACTGCTTGATTAATAGCGGGCTGCCGACCAAAGCGCAGCATGCGCTCTAATTTAAAACAATTGCCGAACTTGTGTGCACTGCTTGTGTACACTGAATTCAAACTGTACCGTATGCGTGATGGTCATGTTAAATGATTGTTTAGCAACTTTCAAACAAAGCCAGTTGAACAAATTGTCAATCTACATATACAATAAGCGTGCAAACACACACACACACACACACACACACACACACACAAACACAAGCACAGCGCGCACTCCCATGAACATGCAATTATTTGGAACGTAGAATCGCACAATCCAATTGGATTCGCGTGTCAAAGGGAATATTCAAGATAAATGACAAGAAAGAACCAAATCAAAATGAAAAACACAAAAACTTTTCAAAAAAAAATTAATATTCAATTCGCGTTCGAAATGATACTATCTCCCATTTCCCATTCTCCATTACCCATTGTATTTAACAAATGCATAATATCCCATTTACTAAATCAGATTGCAATCGCCATTCACAAAGTGCTGCGTTACGCTCTTGCATGATAAACATTCGTGCAAATCCAATTTTGGAAGAAAAGTCTCTTCAATCAGTTGGCGAATAGAATAAATGGCTATTTATACTTTTAAATTGCATTTATGTGATGTGTATTCATATGCACTCAAAAATGCGTACAAAGAGAGAAAGAGAGATAAAAAAATCGTCCCTGGCCGATTTATGGTCTGGAATTTGATGTCAATATTTTCATTTGAAATCCAACTGATTGTTATGAACTCAAATATTCCAAAAGTTTAACGAAAAAATTGAAATAATAAGCAACAATTAAATAATCTAATTATTAGAATACTTCTCGCTTGTATGAAATGGTTTTGCTTTCTTCATTTCGATAGAAAAGCAATAAAAGTCGAAATCGATTCAATAGTCAATAAATGTATATTTTAGTGAACTCTCTAAATTTTTAATAATAATTTACATATAATATTACATCATTATTGCTGAATATAATAGGGCATTAGGCAGGCACACGTCAGATATGTAAACTGTACATCAAGAACATCACATCTTCGTTGCTATTTAAATAAATATTGAACATATCAGTTATCATGCGATCAGATGATTTGGTGTTCTCTTTCCATATTATTTTAATGACCACGTAAAACGGCAATTAGAGCCTATCAATCGCATCAAAATGAAAATCATATCATTTGAAGTGACATTTATCATCATCACTAACTAAATGATTTTCATATTTTTTCTCTGTTTTGTTTGTTCAAACTATTCTAATTAACTATCGTATTTCTTGTGCTATGTTACGATATGGTATGTTCTGTTTGAAAAAAATGAATATATATATATATATATATATATATATATATATATATATATATATATATATATATATATATATATATA
>GL501519.1:3076585-3086627 GCA_000149185.1 Mayetiola destructor
AATCGATTTATCGTTGGCTAAACATTTTTCCATCCAAACAAAAGAATCATGAATGACAACAATTGGTCGGTTTTGAATTGATAAACATCAACGATTAACTCTAACTTTAAAATGGAAATGCTTCTGAAGTAGTAAGTAGCAAGCAACAAAAGTAGCAAACATAAAGTTATTCCAGTGCATTTCTCATGGAATATAATTTATGTAATGGAACTTCATACATCTCTCGTTCGTTTAAACATTCATCAATGTGATCCGTGCCAAGAAAATATGAATGATATAGACAGTAGAACGATATGAAAAGATCCCAACAAACGTAGACCCGATGTTACTTGACCGATAGAATTTTCGACGTCGATAACTTTTTTTCCTTGCTTCCTTCTACATTTTTTCTTGTCAAAGCAGTTAAAATATTCGAAAAGATTTCCGTTATTGCTTTTCATTTATATCATTATTCGTCCGGTCTAAAGCATAGGGTGAAATATTACGGTTATATCGTGAAATTCAAACTATGCACATCATCGAGTCATGTTATAATGATCGGTAGCATTAACATAAGTAAGTAGATGCAGTGTATAAGAGTGTGGAGAACATTTTCGGATGCAACAGACGGAAGAATTTTTTTCATTCCGAAAATATTCATCATAGGGAAACAGACATTTGTTTTAACCCTGGTGGCGATGATAAAAATCTGTTCGATCATCCATTTTTTCCGCTCTTTTTTCGTTCATCATTTTCGATTCATTCGACTAATTGCTTAATGGCCATCGGAATCGTGGGCAATGAGGCATTAATGTGTCATATGTTGAACTAAAAAACAGTGAGCTGTTGACAGGATGCCCAACATAAGAAAATTTGATGCGTACATTAAAATTGTCATTTTAAATGTTATTTATATCAATTTTATGCATGCTCATTTAGTATCCAAATGTTCTGGATCTCAGATGGTTTTATTTATAGTATTTTGACAAATAATAATAATAATAATAATAATAATAGCTTGGTCAACGCTTGCATTCACGAACAAAAAACAATTTCAAA
This sequence comes from Mayetiola destructor, assembly GCA_000149185.1. Taxonomy (NCBI): domain Eukaryota; kingdom Metazoa; phylum Arthropoda; class Insecta; order Diptera; family Cecidomyiidae; genus Mayetiola; species Mayetiola destructor. The sequence continues at coordinate 3,077,624 of GL501519.1, forward strand.
ATGTTAGTTATGGTCGTGAGTCGTTTATCAAACGATGAGAAATGAGAACGTAAAATGAGCAAATTGCATTAAAAGCTAAGGGCGCGAAAAAAATTCATGCACAGAATACAGGGGACTCAAGATGAATCTCATTCAAAATATTTATTATTCCATTTATCGATTGACAACACGTAGGTGATCTGCCAAAGAATTTTGAAAGGTATGCCACATGCCAATTGCATGCGCATTGCGCATTGCGCATTGAACACTCGTACATGCTTAGCATATGGAATTTCCTTTGGCCAATTTTTTCGGATGATTTTACCTTTTTCATCGATAATACCGAGCAACATATTCTCGTGTTTATTTTGAAGCGATCCACAGTTCAACATTTCAACGAAAAATAAATAAAATGTGGCTTTTGAAAATGATTTGATGCTCAGAAGAGAGAATGTACATTCAAAAACGCGCACTCATTGCCCACATTTAATTTTTTTTGTTGCTGTTGCCTGTTTTGGATGTGACGTGCTATTTTGCTAATAAACCATAAAATATTCGATATGTTGGCAATCCAATTGTATTTTTCTGTAAATGATCTTTTCCCATCGATTCTCACTTCCTTTGCTAGGCGTCATCTGTCTGGCAAGTTTCACCAGTAAATTGAAATTTTATCGGTAAAGTGTCAATTTTGCAATTAATCTGCATTCACATATTCGCCTCGATGGTTTTTTTTTTTAAATTGGATCTTGGCGTGAGTGGCGAATCAATTCTAATGTGTGATAACGAGAAAAAAATATTATTTCAAAACTTTTGACTAATTATTTCATTCACTTCCGCTCAATAGTATTCCTTATGGCTTGCACTGTTTAAAAGACACAGATTTTCTTCCGATTGTGATCATCGATCTATATTTTATACAATACATTTTAAAGAAAAAACAAAATGGAAGATGTTCTCCTGCTCAAATCAAATGTAATAAACATCGAATAAAAATACTGACTGAAAAATGTAACATTTGAAAATGTACACATTATTTATGTTTTCATTTTCTGATTATATTCTGTTTAAATGGTGTCCGTGCTGCGCTTAGATTCGGTCTATTTTGTTGATGTTGTTGTAGTTGTTGGTCAGTTCGACCATTTGTTGAATGTATCAAGTTAATACCTTGTTCTTTTGAAATGTTTTTCCACAAGACACAGCATCCTACTCAATTTGTGGCGATCATCATGAAAAATCTGTTTTATAAACTATTTCGTATAACTATAATCATTTGTGTATTTAAACAGGTGTGTAATAAAATGATTTTTAGTTTTTCTTTTGGCCTTTTGAAATTTTTGCGATTCGTATATAACAATGGCATAACGATAAGCAAAAACAACCGAATGAATCAATGAGCGTGGTTATTGTTGGTTTCTTTTCCGCACTTGATACCTTCGTTGAATACGTTTCGAAGTGAATGAAATTAAGCTGGCAGGCTAGCTTACGGATAGGCCAACTCAAAAGATAAAATAAGATTTGTGATTGCCAATTGGCCAAACGAATGTATTAAATCGAAGCAGCTGAAATACGCAATGATATCAAATTGAAACGCAAACAATATCCAAATGTAGTTTAATGTCTAAAGAAAGATGAGATGTTGGCTCATCGTTTTCGAGTCTTGTGTGCATTTTTCCATTGCATACAAACCGTTAAATGGTCGAGATGATTCTCAGATGAACAAAATATAAAATATAAAATGAGTTAAAAGCATTTCATTTTTCTTGCTATCAGTAACATGTTTAATGTGACGATTCAACTGATCAAAGCGCTTCAAAAAAAAAAAAAAAACAAAGTTTAAAGGGAGTAGAAGGGAAACAAAAAGATGGAATCATTTCTATCGACTACGTACGAATGAATGGTTATCCGAACTGTCTACACGCCTTCCAATCATTCTATTAAAACATTTCTACCGTTTAAAAGGTACGACTGGATCCATTTGAAATAATTTACTGCGGGCTAAATTTCAATTGCAATCGCATTGCGTAGACACACATAATCAAATATTTCTATCTCGATTTCAATCTAATCGCAACTCAAACCCATTTTAATTCAATACAATAATGATAGTATTGCTCATTGGTTTTTTAGACGGGATGCCAATTCACCACAACCGAACGACTGCTTACTAAATGTAATTTATTATGCATCATTTATAATATAGAATAGTGAAGAGAGAAAAAAAAACCCGGTTTATTTTCGCATTTGATGTTGCAATATCGAAGCCAAAGTGAACCAAGCTCAACTATTTGTATGAATCACTTCACCTGCTGCTTCACCTAATAATTCGTATTTATAGCATGTTCGGGAAACAAAATTATTGTAATTTAGAAAATTTTTGGGTTTAAACCTCAAACCGCTGAATGTTACAGCAACATTAAATTGATTGTGTGCGGTGTGTAGCTAATAAAATTTAGACACAATCAAATCATTGCCGCTCCGAAAATGAAGTATAAACAAGCAGTTAAATTGTTATTCAAACGATTTAATTAGTATCTATGTTCAACTGAACGATACGTGTAGATTCAGGGCTTTGAAGTGTAGGAAATATGCCAAATCAATAGATAATATCGAAACGACGTGAAATTTTTTTGCGAAATTATAATGGATGGAGTAGCTAGATTGATTTGGCGTCGAGGCGGATATGCATTCGACGATTTAAATATTATATTTAGTTTCATTTTATTTCGATATCGATGAAAATTCAAAACAACGTTTTGACGATTCGCGCATCGTACACAATAATAATAATAATAATAATAATAATAATAATAAGAGTTGTGTCGGTCTGTGTCGGTTTATGAGTATCTGAAGCTTTTTTGTATGAATTTACGTTGTTGCGCCAATGAAGTGATTGAAAATGTATAATTGTAGACAGCAAAAATGACAGTGATCAATCATTATAATCAGACAGTAGCCTGACTACGAGTGCGTTTTTAGTTTTTGCCATTTCATTCACAGTATCATTTTGTCTCTTTTAATCTTCTTCTTCTTATATCTATTTTTATTTCACTCCAATTCACACTTTCAGTTCGTTCCTTTCATTTTAGTAACTGTGGTTTTTGATAACCCATAATCATTTGCAATGCGAAATTAAGACATAAGATATACATTACATTTATTGTTCATTGCTCAAAGAATTTTATCAAACATGCATCAATGGCTTTTAATTTCTGTCATGGCTATTGAGCGAAAATATTCATTTTTAATCATGTCTTCTTTGGCTGAATGAGAGTCAGAAGGAATAAGGAATGAAGTGTAATCGTTGAGCATTGTATTCGATTCAATGATTTTCTGGTTATCAAATGTCTGAGTGCATTGTGACCCGAAATTGTTCTCAATTTTTTTTTCGGCTGCCCGGAAAATTTATAAAAAACGAGACCTAAATGGACTCATAAAATACACCGAAAACCGCAAGTTCAATAATAAAAATAATAATAATAATAATAATAATAATAATAACCATAATAATAATATTAATCATAATAATAAAAATGCAATTGTTTGAACGAAAAAATAAAATGTTTTTACATTTAATGTGGTTATATCGTGTCCTGGTGTCTGATATTGCTGGTCACTTGATATCAAAAGAAAGAACAGAAAAACAAAATGAATTCAATGTTCATGCCTTTCATTTTCTCAACTAATTAAATTTAGTGTCAGTGGCCCAATTGAATGTCGATGCCGATGTTGACTATATGTACAATGTATGCATACATGAATTCAATCTGATTTGGACCGTCTCAAGTTCGGTCGGGCATTCATATTCGATTATCATTTAATTATTGTTGTATTTGAAGATTCGATGCGGTTTTGTGGCTGATGGTTGCCGCTTTCTGTTTTTATTAACTCATTCTTAGTTAGTGATCGAGATGACTGTCTCAAAATATTCGATTCGCAATGTGCAATGTGCAATCCATACTATTATTAAAATTGTTCCTTTCTACACCAAAAGAAAAGAAAAGAAAAAAAAAAATAAATCAGTTTACTAAATGACCGATGTGTGTTGCTTTTTTACCCTTTTTGTATTTATTCACTTCTGGTGTCGCACTTCATCTTTTCTGAACAACATAAATCGATCAAATTGGCTTTCCATGGCGTGGTACATGATGTACCCGTTGTGATTGTAAGTAGAGCGTGAATGTCGAATCTTTTATTTTATCATTGTTGTTGTTGCAGATTTCGGACGCTGTCTTCGTCTCTTGAAATTTCAATATCACCAAATGTTTTTAATTGTGCGAGTACATTTTTTTCAGTTTTTTCCTTTTTCCCTTTTTCCCTTTTTGATCAAGTCTGATACAGCGAAACTGACGCAATCCCATCGAATGCTATCTCTGAAACGTAGAACGATTTTTTTTTTATTTATTTAAAATGAAATTGAAAAATGAACGCTAACTGAATTCGGCATTCGATTGTTGGTGGTAAGATCAAGGAACGAGGAACTAACAAACAGCGAATCGTGTTCGTCGATCTTTTGAATTTTTCTCGTTACTGCTGCAAGTGTAGAAAAGTTTACGTTCACTTGCATTTCCTTTTTTTCTTGATATTACGAATTGCGTGAATAATTAATCTGAAGCGATGTTGCATCGATCTTTTTTTGTTTTTTTTTTGGCAATATGTGTTGATTGTGGTCAGAAGGACACAGATTTGTGGCTATTTTCTCTTCGATTGCACCGTGCACTGTGCACTGCCAAATGTTTCATTTTGTTCAATATTTTCATTTAGTTTCGTTTCATTTCATTTAATTTCATTTAACAATGTACAGGCACATTTCACATCTTTTTTTTTTTTTTTGCTTGTCACGTATATGACTATGTTCAGTGATTGTGGCTATGATTCCAGCTCACATTTTACATTTTTATCACATAATAAATTTTTCAGTCAATTAAAATTAATTCGAAAATAAATTTTCTGCATTTATCGTTCATGTAGATTTTTTGTTATGCTTTTTTTTGGTGCCACAGCACATTGTGTATTTCAGAGTTTTCATTTATGCGACCATCTGGAGTCTGCAACCTCTCACTTTGATCAAAATATTTTTATATATACTTAAAACTCAAAAAAAAAAAAATGTATGTAGGAACCAGGGACAATGATCTTCGTTGAGTTCACACACTTTATGGTGATCTGTAATTCAAATCATCAAAAAACCGATCAAATACTGACACTCAAATATTCAATATATGCTCCTTTCAGTTTTTTCTTCTTCGTATTATTTTTACTTATTTATTTTCGCTCCTCCATTTATTGGTTATTTAAATTGAAAGCTAACCAATTATCAGGTTTACAAAACAAATATTTATTTTTGATGATTTTCTTCTTCTCTTTTTGTCATTGCAGGTAATTTAAAACGTACAATCAATTTATTCCATTTCAAAAAATTGACGAGTGGTAAACATGGTAAACAAAAAAAATGATAATAATGTTAAAAAAAAACCATAAAAAGCCAATTCCATCCACAAATGACGATTCATCGAGTCAGTCGAATCAGATGATCGAATATTACGGTATGTTCTATTTGGGATCAGGATGAAAAACAAAATAAGAAGAAGAAAAAATTAGCATTCAAATTCCGCATCAAATGTTTTTTTATACATTTTCTGTGCTTCATACAACCGATACTGTTGTTCGATAATAATTACTATTTACAATTCATCCTCCATTGAACGGTTTTAATAAATGAGAGCCAGAACACTGAGCATTTGATAATATTAATAAATGAATAAAGGCATTAAACAATAAAAAAAAGAAAAAAACTGGAATGTAGGAAGTGAAACAATAAAATGAAAATGTATTTCACCTTGGATCGAACGATACGAGAACACAAAATAATTGGCCAACGATCGCAATGTGAATATGAAATAACCGTTTATTAGTTGGCTTCCTAGCAGCAAATGGAAGATATAAAAAATATCGAACAGATTTCGTAGGATACTAAATGCTATGATTTGCACCGCAGGAAATCGCAAATTTTATTCGATTTGATCAAAAGATTTTTTTTAAAAAAAAAAGCATTGCTGAACATTTTAATTGGAATGATTTATTTTTGGGAACGGTGTGCGATCATGTCCCAAAATTGCTGCCAATAAAAATTAGTTAATTGAAACAATATTTCAAGCAAGCTATCTGAATATCCAGTAATGTAGCATCTCCGGTGCATAAAAATGGAAAGGAGAGCAAGAAAGAGAAAAATACATATAAATCGCACATTATCGTTAATGTGCACATCCATTTATTACTTTACTGCTTTCGAGAATGGGAACATAATCAGTGGTTTTTGTTCAGAATCTGAGGACTGAAGAATGAAACACTTGTGTCACAAACGCAATTTTATCAAAGTTAGGTAATATTTTCAATATAAAATGGTCATACTCATTATAAGTTCCATCGCTAATTCAATCGGTATCATTGCGATGTTAATGCGTAATCAAAAGGCAAATGAACACAGAAAAGAAAGAAAAAAAGAACAGCAACTTTTCAATAATTCTAAATAATAATCACATGCACGAGAACACAACGGTGACAACTGTGTTTTTTTTCTTTCATTTTTCCATCTTTTTTGTCTCAGAAGAACAGTGAAAACGGAAAATAATGAGCAATTCTCGTCTGTAGCATTTGATCGAGATCCTGGTCGAAAATGTATCGTAATATTCAATATTCAATTTTTATCAATGAAAACAATTCAAGGTTTAATTTGGAATGGAACTCTTTCGTGTTCATATTTGCGCTATAATTCACATTATCTTTGTAGTTTTTCTGCCATCATGATCATGTCCTTATGATTTTGTACACACATCAACAACAAAACGAAAAATAAGAAAATAAGGAAAGCAAGAAAAACAGTTTCAACGCAACTCAATCTGTTTTTGATAGTCATGCAATCACGTCATCATTAAAAATATACATATCACACATGTACTGAATAACATACAATTAAATAGCCCTATGGGTCTGCCGCTGAAAAAATTGCCTTCAAAACAACATTCTCTACCACTGTGTCTCTCTGTTTTAAATTGAAACGATGCCGTGTAATCACCGTAAGGGTAAAACCAAATAAGACAGCACACTAAAGAAGACGAATATGAAAACCATTGAAATCCAGATCAAAGTTAACAATCACACAGGCTTTCACACACACAATAAAAACAAAAAAATGTTTAACCGAACCGCTGTGCACTGTGCGTGCTATAAACATCGTGGTATGAAACCATAAAACAAACATTGATGGCAATTTAATTACTACCATGCGGTTTGATCTCCTTCTCATTGAAAATTGGTGAAATCGCAATGAAATATTTATAATGTTGAATGTTTAATATCGAGATCGGTGTTTAGAGGGCCTCACGAAACGCAAAACAACTCTCAAAACATTGAATATGATATGCGTATGACGATTAATTTGTATGTACATGTATATGTTAACGGAATAACAGACAGGAGCTGAAATCTGAAATGATTCCATCATTGCGAGCGATTAAAACAATTCATTTCAACAAAGCCTTGAGTTGGCCGATGTTATTTGAATTTGTGTTTGAATATCATCACATCTGATTAATTATAAATATTCGAAAGAAATAAAAATTTCAGCAGAATATAAATATGTGAGGAAAGATGAGGAAACGAATATATTTTGCTTAATGTATCATATCAAGCTTTATAATCAGTTTTTTTTTATGTTCATTTGTTTGTTTGTACCAAACGTAACTCATGAACGCTAGCACCCAGAGCTCTGAAATTTAGACAGTAGATTTTCATTATGATTCTTCGAAAACTATATTTTTTTTTTTGTGGGCACCAAGAAGCCCGGTGTGTGGGCATAATCCTCTTCTTCAGTGCAACATTATATGGAGAAACTCAAACAAAGCTAAATATTTCGAAAACTACAGCTTAGATTTTGTTTGAATTTTGACAGGAGACGTAACTCTTAATGGCATTGAGACTTCGCGTAGTACTCTCCTATTTGGGAACGTATTTAAAATTTATGAAAATTTTCACTTAAAAAAACAAATGAAAAACTCTCCTGACAATTGTCAAAAAATCTCAACGTTTTTAACCAATGAATGAAAATCCTACATTTTACACAACAGTGTTGTGACAACACGATGTAGTGAAACGTCGTTTGTATACAGTCTGTAGTGCTGTGCACCACACATATTTTTACTGTGTACGTTTTCACATTTCACATGAAATAGATTTTTTGAAATCATACATCAAGCATTACTTCCAAGTTTCTTGGCAGTGTATTATTATTATTTATCAAGAACACTCCACGTGGTCATCTGACGAGATGATCATAAAATAGAATTTATTCCGATATATTTCCATCCTTTTCTCAATTCTGAACATCAGCTGTCAATTCTCCTTTGTTCTGTCTTTTTTCGTTGGGCTTCAACGTTGCGATTATTTTAATTTATTCACGACTACTCTTTCAAAAAAACAAAAAAAAGAAGTTTAATTGTTTTCGTTTTGCTGTTGCTGGTCGCTGATTGATGAGTTTCAATAAAAACTGAAATTGCAGCGCAATTCTTTTCAAACGTTTATACTGCTGATTAAGCATTAAGCATGTGTTAATTGAGAAACGAAGTTTAAAGATGAAGAAATGAGCTTTAAAAAAAAAAATGAGAATAAAACACATTGAGAGTAGAAAAAAGGTGATGACTTCATCTTTATCATGCAAAATATAAAAATGTGAAACAAATACAAATGGCAAACCACCACCCCTGTTTTGTTTTCTTTCGAAACAGTCGAACAAAGAGCAAATCAAACGAAATAAGACCCAATCTCAATCTATAATATTCAATAAATAACCAACGATTTAATTGCTTTGCCAACATTAATGAAAAACAAAATGAAAGTTAATGCGAATAAAATGAATTAAAATATGGCATCGATTCTTCTACCCAATGGAACTCACTGAGCTGAGAGAAGAGAGAGAGAAAGAGAGAGAGAGAGAGAGAGAGAGAGAGAGAGAGAGAGAGAGAGTATTATT